>JASANA010006887.1:0-14652 GCA_030248095.1 Ptycholaimellus sp. GST1_10
GGGACAAAAGTTTAGTATCCCCTATAGACTGCGGAGCAGCCCTTTGGGCTGCTCCGCAGTCAAAAATTAAAACGATTGGAACTTTCTGTGACGAATGGCAGCCTTATCAAAATTGAGATCTAGCAATAACC
This sequence comes from Ptycholaimellus sp. GST1_10, assembly GCA_030248095.1. Taxonomy (NCBI): domain Eukaryota; kingdom Metazoa; phylum Nematoda; class Chromadorea; order Chromadorida; family Chromadoridae; genus Ptycholaimellus; species Ptycholaimellus sp. GST1_10. Next base: position 132 of record JASANA010006887.1, read on the forward strand.
CCAAAAACGTACACCTAGGTCGAAATGAGGACAAAAGTTGAGTAACCTCTATAGACCGCGGAGCGGCCCTTCGGGCCGCTCCGCGGTCAAAAACTGGCCCAACTGGCTGCAGTCTCGACCGAGCTCGGGATGCGTGCGCTCCTATATTTCCCCGGCCTCCCCGTCCCCGGTGACCTCGGTGGAGCTGAAGTACCGACCCCTGAGGGACGTCCCCGATGCCCTCATCTTCCTCACCCGCACCCTCAAACGACGCACCCAGCCTTCCGAGTTGGCAGCCTTCTTTTGTATCTGGCCACAGTCTCAGCTTTACCCTGGCAACCACTTCACATCCTAAATTCTGGTCGAAAGCATCCAGAAAAAAATTGTTTGGCTGCGAAATGTTTGAAACAAAATTTTATGTATGGATTGAAAATTTCATCCAGAATAACTATGGACTAGAAAATGCTTTCCCTGTGATCAGAGCCTATGCTGGTACTTGAGGTACCTGGCGCTGACACTGCACGAGCAGCGTCTGGTGGTCCACTGGACGTGGGCGGCGGCGCACAGCAGCTCACCCTGCCAGAGAACATCCAATGGCTCCCGGAAGCCAGTCACTGGTACCGCATCGCCATTCGACGGTTAGCTCAGCTTTCCTCCTTTGCACTGATTGGCTGGCTTTGGATTGGAGAAATATTTTCCAAAATATCTTTGCAACTTATGACTGCAACAAATTTGCACCCAGTTCATTTTCACAATTCATTTATCACACCTCCACGAAGAATTCTCATATTACTCGATTCAATTTCCAGCAAAACCCAATGTGCGGATGAAACATAGCGCAGCTGGGTTGTGCAGGGAGGGCAACGCGGGCAGCCTGTCGGCCTCGGTGGTGGAGGTAGGGAAGGAGGAGGAGCGGGTGCTGCGTGGTCCGGAGGAGGTGTCTGTCCATGGACTACGGCGGATGTGTTGTATTTTATGGCCATATTCATCTCCTGAGTGAAAATATACGTACTGTGTCCCAAAATTAGAGTGAATTACCAGTCAAAACGGCTAGAATTCAGTTTTGGTTTTTGAAACATCAGGCTGCTGGATTTGTGTGAAATTTCAAGAAATTTTCAATTTTATGGCCAGATTCGTGTTCAGCATCGAAATTCACCTACTGGGGCCCAAAATTAGAGCCAATTTCCTAATAATTCCCCTAATTCACTTTTTGGGTGTTGAAACATTAGGTTTTTGGGTTATAACTTGAGAACAAAATATTTCCGCCAAGCTCCCAAAGCAGGGCCGCGAGCGGCCAACATTTCCAGTATTCCCTGAAAAAATCAGCAAATTTGGTTGAGAAACCGCTGAGGAATTCTTTGTAACATAGGTATATATATATATATATAGCCTCACACCCCTTTTTGGGGTGAATACTTAGTACTGCCCCCAGGCCAAGTCCTGGGCGGCAGTTCAAAAATCACCCATCTTTTTTTGCGTAACATATATCCGGTACTGTCGGTTTTTCATGGGCTGAACGGATATTTGCTCTGATATTGCCCCGCCAAACGCATTGTTCAGAAGTGTCCTCACCATACTGTGGGAACCTGAGCCCGGTTGTCGGGCCCTTTCATAATCATACGCAAGGACAAGAAGAGCTCAGATGAATGATGTAACGATCCAGTTCTTCAGCTAAGAAGAAGGAAGGTTAGGCTGAAAAGAAATAACTAAGCAATAGCCTCATTCACGCGACCATTCAGTGGCGGAATGCCTTGGTTAGCTTTTCCATTCGGAAGCATCGCGTTTTTCAAAACACGCTCAAGATGAGCTGCGTTCATTAGCATGCAGTCAATAGCGCCAGACAGCATTGGAGAGAACATAAAAAGCTCAAAACAAGACGCCTCAATTCACGTTTCAAAAAATTGTGCAGGGAAGATGAACATCGTCGCACTTTTCCTGCTGACATGTCTGGTTGCTGGCATCTCTTCAAAACGGCTGTATCCTGTAAGTGCAGGACTTTCTAGTGCTTAGAAAGAATTCGTTTTTTCAGTACGATGAAAAAGATGACGAGGCTGAAGTTCTAGCGGAGGTGGCTAAAATAGAAAAGAAGATTAGAGAAATCGAAAAGGAAGGAAAAAACGTCGAGGTAAGAGTGCCCATTTGTGTGAGGGTTGAAATAGCACGGCCCATAGCTTGTTGGGGACGTGCCGGCCGTCTACCGAACGAAAGAGTACAATGCCATGGTAGAGGACGTAATAGAAGGCTTTAAGGCTTTAAACACTGGGTGATAAAGAGAGAGAGTGACCTTCAACTTGTGATTCTCTCAAAAGACAGAAATTATCGGATTGGGATTCTTTCAATTTCAAAGGTCAGAATTCCAATTCAGGAAAGTAGGGGTTTCGGTGTGAGAAAGAACTTTATCGAGAAGTCCAAAGCATTAATACTGTTAGCCTGAATACAATTTTTACATTATCGGCGAAACATTAGCGCTCTCGCTAAACCAGGCTGAACCAAATGGGGCCATTAAAATCCCTTTGAAAAATGCGGAAGACCAATTATTTCTCGAAGCACCAGCACAATTCAATCCCCAACCGAGCATGGCCGATGGCATTGTGACAGATTTCTTGGGTTCAGTTGCTGAGGCTTTTGCGGAAGATGTGGAGTCGATCGCCAAGTGAAGCTACGACCAACGGAACGCAGAGCAAAGTTTCAGTAGTTATCGAAGGAAGCAAATGGAATCAAGCGTTGTAAATTTGGGAAGAAGTAGGCAATGATTGTTTAAGCAAATCCTGTCGAAGGGGCAGGTTTTGGGTGCAGGTTTTCTGGGGCATCCAAATGAGCACTAGGCTGTAGATTGCGCTTCAATGAAGACTAGATGATAATCCTGAACCGCCTCCCATGATCTGATTGGCTTGGTTCGCGCTGCGAAATGAACAAGAAAGAATATTCTGCCAATCACTTTTGCCCTGATCTTTGACAACAAAACAGATACTAAAATCATGAAATTTCTAATGAGGCAGCGGAGGGGGAACTGGATCCGGAGTCGCAGTCCGAAAAAAAGCTCACAGCTCTAACAGCGCTGTTAGGTTGCAAAATGCGTTTCGATTAGTATGAGATGATAGCAAACTAATCTCTGGGAAGCAGATATGGGTCTTCTTGAGGATGCTGATTGTATCCTTTGGCTAGCTCATTGGCTTTAAAGGGGGTATAGAGGTAAGCGCACAACGGATGGTCTTTTTCAGGTCCTGCTCAATGCTCTTAGGTTGCAAAAGAATATGCGGTGGAGAAATTAAAATTAGCTTCGATTCGACTTCATGCTCCTCGGGGATACTAAAATAAAGTTTAAAACTGAAACACTACACCTAGTCCAAGCAGTCCAGTCTAGTTCTTTATCGTTCCAGTCTCTGCTGCATTACTTTGTAAAGAGGGTAGCTAACGGCGGCCGCGAAGCTCACGCACGTCGGCAAAGATCACCAGGGCTCCGCGACGATTCTGAATAAGGTCCTCGCCCACTCTTCCTCCTCCTCCCACTGGCAGTTTCAATGAACCTGTGCAGCCCTAGGGAAGATAAACAAAGTCTGCCAATCAGGAAGTATGAGCAGGTCAAGGTGAGGATCTGAAGCCCTGGGGGAGTGGGAGAAAAAGGTAGTGTAACGGAGGTGGATTCGGAAGACCTGCTCGGATGTGGTGAGCAGAAGGCGGCAGTAGAAGGTGCTGAAGTACACGCAACACGGTTCCCAGATGTCTCTCCTAGAGCATGATTAAGGTGGACCAGGATACCGGCGAGGGCTTCATTCCGCGCAGCTTCAGCTCTGATCGCCCGCCAGTGGCTGTGTCCGACTTCTGCCCAGAAAATTGATGTTTCAGACATTATTTAATCAGACAAATTTCTGGTAATTTGCTAATGACACAATAGTCTCGTTGTCAAAGTACAAAGTCAAATAACAAACTGGCTGATAAATGATTTCTTTCACAGATGGCACAGACAGAGAATTAGCCGAAAAAACATAAGGTTTCAGCTAGGAATTTTCCAAATTAGTTTTAAAGCGTTGCTCAATACCTTTAACAACTCATTATTGACTATTTATTAGAAATTGTAAATTTGTCTACTTCTTACATCATCAGCATTATTGGGCGTCAACCAAAAAACGGGAATCTTTTCCGCCTGGCTGTTAAACATTTTTCACAAGGTCAGACGGTTGATGTTTAACTAGGCGATTTTGAAAACTCTTCGCACACTCTGTCCAATGAAATGGTGACAATGCAAAATACCAGCCCATGTCTTTCCATATCAGAGGACGCCAGTCGGAAGCAAGACAGTCTCTCCGAGACGAGTCAGACAATGAAGGAGACAGCGGGCTCCATGCTGGGGCAAAAGCCGAAGAAGAAGCTCTCTAGCAAGGAGCGGCGAGAGCTAAAGCAGATAATGGCGGCGGGGATCATGGGGCTGGAGAAGATGCTGGATATCGGGCTAAAGTGGCCTCAGGAATTATCCGCTAAGGCCGCCTCAACCAGAAGATTGTCAAGGTCGTTAAGAACCCCTATGGGATTTTGACGCAGGCCGCCATGAAACAAGGCAACTGTCGATGGAGAGGATGCTCAAGATAGCCAAGCAGCGGGAGGTTGATGATCAGGTATGCTGATGAAGATTCAGTACTATTGCAGATATTACAATAGAATTATATATATTAATTCTACGAAACATCACAGTGCCGGGCTCATTCTGCCATCGAACAATCCCTTTCGGGTAGGCGGTAGGCTAATGTGGAAAGGCCCCAATTGGTAGCAGCTCATGAAGCTCATCCCCTTAGGCCCTCCAGTACTTTCCCGGACTCCTGGCAGGCATGCGCCCGACTAAATACAGGTCCACTACCGAAATATCTGTAATTTTGAGATCGAATGCATTTGCCTTACCCCAACGTCACGGCAGTGGTTTGTAATGTGCGCGGTGCGGGTGGAAGGGTGCATAGGTCTAACCAGACCCTTTTTATGTTTGGATCTAATTCAGAGACATGCCACAAAAGCTGACGACTCTCACCAAGGCCACCCCCTGCCACACTGCCAAGCTCTTTCTCAGCCCCTCATCCAGGAGTCCTCCTGCCCCTCCCCCCAGCTCCCTTGACCTCCCGCCGATTGACTTTACCATCTGGAACAAGCTGACGACTCGGCCTGCCCCGAACCGCACAAGATCATCCTGTGGGAGTGGGACGCCCTGCCCATGTCCACCATTCTCATCATAATCCAAGCCATTCCTGCCCGCCCGGTGGGGTTCCAGAAAACACCCCTCTCCAGCCTGGAGCAGCGACAGAGCCTACGGTCTCAAAGGATTACCTGATTGAACTGATTGTCATCTTTGAGGTTGCATTCAGCCGCGTTGAGAGGCCGAGATGTCTGTGTCGTGACGAATATCGGAGGAGTTCAGCTGTCTGTACGCTACATCCTCCAAATCGAGGACTGCACCAGCCAGGAAAATATCAGAGATCTCACGACGGACGACATGCTTCTCAGACATTGTTGTCCAGCTCAACCTCTAGTCATAATTTTCAGCTCAATCTCTTGTCATAAACATCGGAAGTCATCCAATTCAGATTCAGATTGACCAAACAGACTGTAATTTGACTAAAATATACTTTTGAAACATTAGTCTGGCGTATTTGAATGCTAGACACCCCACTTCAAATTGAACTAGGCAGAAATAAGGCACTTAAAAAAAGATGCATGAAACATAAGTCTGTGGACTGCGAATGTATGCTGGACCTTGACGTTTCTACTCGATAATCTCGGGGTCGGAACACTCCCGGACTTTTTTTTTCCCGGACTTTTTTTTGAATCGCTGTAGTAAGCTATACCTACTAGTTAGTCTATACCGAGTTCGTCATGCTACTAGCTAGTCTATACCGCTATATAGGGCGTAGCCAACACAAGAACTAAAAGGCTCGCGAGGGACAGAAAATTCCATTTCAAAAAAAGTCCGGGAAAAAAAAAGTCCGGGAGTGTACTGGAGGGGATAATCTCACCGGCGCTCTCTTCGCACGTCTCGAAGGGTACTCTCCAGCTTCTTTCCTTTCCTTTCCTTATATTCGGCGAGGCCATGATGAAGACATGACATTCCATGATGAAGAATGGCGGAAAAAGGCTGAAATTATTTTAGACCCCCATCTTCACAATCACGGGCCGAACATTCCGGGAATTATATTTTTGGACGTGGCGCTATAATCAGCGTGATGCAGATCCAGCTCACTGAGTGCTCCGGCAGGAGGATATCGACACTGGTTCCGTTTTCACCTCCTTCCTCTATCTGATCTTTTGGATTCGTCAAGAAGGATGATAAAAACAGGAAAAAGTAAACTGCAGACTGCAAGATTCTCTACAAGTGGGTGAAGAAGCTGGAACGTGAAGCCTGATGTACCGTAGCTGATCATCTTTGCCGTCTACTTTGCCCCGCCCTCAGAAATGCAGGCGCGAATTTTCGACCCGCTCCACCCAACTGGGGCCCCCTGTTTCTGATGTCCCAAAAAGGGTGTCGAATTGCTGGTTGACTAGAACGTGGTGATAGCAACAAGCTTGAAGGCATTCTGTGACATTCGTTTGATACCATGTGGTTTGTAGGAAAGTTCCCGCACAAATGAAGACCATGGTCATAAGCAACCTCATCAACTTCCGATTCATGGACTTCTATCTGTGGAGGCAATGATTATCGCCCTGGATGGTCTAATCTCCCTCTCCGCCCTTGACGATGAAGGCCTGCTCACGCGTCGTGAACGAAGGGTTCCTTCGAACTTATTTCAACCACTTGTTCTTTCTACGGCCTACGATCGCAGGCTTGTGACTGGTGAATTCGATGACGGCACACCAGCACTTCGAGCTCAGCCGGCTGATGTTTCAAACACCAAAGAGACAAAGCCTTCAATGGCCGTTCGTTGATCGTCCATCTGCAAGTTGGAGTTTCATTTTGTGAGTCACGGCAAACCCCTGCCCTGCTTCTAGATTGGTGCCCTGAGGCCTTAAGCAGCACAAAGTTGACGATTTTATGTGTTTCGCATTTTTCATCGACTTCTATCAACATTATGGAAACAGGCAACAATTGTTCCACCATATAACAAGTGGGTTTTCCCCATTACTTCTTTCATGGAATTCGTCAAGTTACACTGCGTGCATTTTTGCGCAAGCTGCATATTTGCATTCCTCCTCAGTTTCCACGCACTCAAACCAGCACCAGCCTATCCATTTCCACAATCTTCAAAGCGTCAACTACCCCAAATATGTCAGGTATACCCTGCCAATCGCGTCTTCTTCTGCTCACAATCTGACACGGCAGGCGGCATAAAGGAGACGCTGGAGATGAGACTGGCGCGAAAAGGAGCACCTGCTGGAAAGCCTGGGCCTGAAGGACTTCGCGGTTCCACTATGCCTCCTCCGTCCACCACCTGAGAGATGGCTGACAGTTCCAGACTCGAGCTAAGCCAGCAAAGAGGCCGGTGCAAAAGGCAGCCCTCCCTCCGCCTCGCCAGCCCTCCCAGCGTCTGGCTGAGCAGCGGAGAAATGCCCCTGAGCCGGACATCAAGGTCCTTCTCAGCTACTGTCATGGGGTGACGAGAGATGATGGCATGAGTGATGATGGCAGTGACTGGCCGGAGGGTGGATATCGAAATAACTGACTATTTGTTGAAATTTTCTTTTTGAAATTTTCCTTTTTCTTCTAAGTCTCTTAATTGTGTTCCATGTAGTTAAAAACGAGTGGAATGGTTTGGTGTAGGAATGCTCATATTGGCAGAATATCATAATAGGTGTCTGTATCTTTCCAATGCGTTCCTAAACCGAACTATTCTTGCTTTTCCTATAATTTGCTCTGCTATTTAATAAAAACTAGAATAGGCAACAGATAATAGAATAGGCAGCATAGAATGGCGAGAAGATTAAAGACAGGATATGCTTAACTCGTATTGGTGGGTTTTTAAAGAGCACAAAAAGATTTTGCTTTGGCCAAAGAGGGGAAAAAATGGAAGAGGAAAGAAGCAAGGAATAAGTGGAAGCACTCAGTTTTGCCTGCGAAGTGTGCAGTTTTACCTGCGAAACGCTCCCAATCGCAGAAAACGGTAATGCAAGATTTAGGAGTACTCATCTCATCCTCCCTAACCTGCTCTGCTCATGTCATTGCAGCTATATGTGCCAGAAGAAAGCAGATGTAGTCTTCGGAGCTCTGAATGCCCTGCCCGCGGCCAAAAAGTTCTGTCCTGGCATTGTTCAGATCCAGTGATCCGCTCGCCCTCTCAAATATAACTGTCGCTCGCCTCCTTGATGCCCCAAGGGCCCCTAAGCTATGGTCCAGAGCTGGCCCCCTGTACAATTGGCTGCCGGGTCGGGCAATCCTGGGCACCTCAGGGTATTTACCGAGGCTGTACGGAGCCTTTCCTTTGCCATGGCCATCGCCCTCTTCTCTTCCATTTTCCTACTTTTCTTGCCATGCTGGGAAAGCTTCTGATGTTTCCCCCCACTTGATTGGAAGAACCAATAACAAACAAAATGTCAAACTGAACGACAAATCATGCCAAATAGCCAAAATGAGGGAGGAGGCTAGAAATGGAAGCTCAGGTCAACCCCCGCGTCGAGCTGGAGGCCAACAATGGCCTCACGTCCTGGCGCCTTGGAATTGAGTGCAAACATGAACCTAGTGGATCCTAACAGGCCAACCTTGGCATCCTTGGCTAGGAAAAAGAGAGCTGACTGAAACCTGCAGTGCAGATTGTAGGTCCCAGTGGCGGATATAGGGGGGGAAAAGGGGGAACCCTTTTTTCACCCTTTTCCTAGGGCGCGACAGCGCCCTAGTTATGAATGGGTGATCGAGTTTTTGGGTGGTCGCGTGTCCCGAGGTTCAGCGCCTTGGATATTGGATGAAACCATGGACATATACACACCAATCGAAAGCTTTTATTGTGCTCCAGATGACGAAAATCGTGAAATTTTGAATTAGGCCTCTGAATTTTAATTATTTACTAAAATATGCATAAAAACGGGAAAAATAGAGACATCTCAAACATTGCATGGGTGGCATTTGAAAACAGAAGCGAAATTTAAAAATCGAAGAATTACGGGTTTTAGGAAATTTTCTGGCCCATCTGGTGATATATTTGGTGACATAAGTTTTCTGGCAAAATTTCTCAATCAATTCACGTTTGTGAGAGAGTTTTTGCTCGATTTTGCCGTCTACCCATTTTCCTAATGTTTCAATTTAGTGAAACTGCGCAGTTCTTTCTAAACTGATGGTCAGGTTAGCTTGCATGCAATAGGTTTGAGCTTTTTGTCCTAGGGCGCGACAGTGCCCAAGAGTTATGAATGGGTGGTCGAGTTTTTGCATGGTTGCATATAAACAAATTGATTAAAGGAGTGCATGGTTTACTCTTGGACATATATACATCAATCGAAAGCCCAATGTCTGCTCCAGATGGGAAAATTTTTGAAAAACATAGATTCCGTTTGTTTAGTACTCCTAAAAGATTAAATTGATGCTCAGGTAGTAAGTAGTTGGCCAGCCAAACTGCGTAGAATTATTTAAACTGGTGCTCAGGTTAGCTTGTGTGCAATAGGATTTTAATTGCTGTTTGTTTTAACTAAGGCGCAATGGCGCTTTAGTCCATAAACTGGCAATCGAGATTTTGCCTCCAGTACTTACTTACCTACCAAACAATAACACCAAGCGATGCCTTTTCCCCAATGTCTTTTTGAAGCCTTGTTCATGTGGCAAGTAAATATGTTTTCCACATGGCCAAGATCTAGACAAGACAAAAATGCTACAGCATGAGCAGCTTATGAATTGTTAATCATCAAAAAGAACTAGACTAGGTGTTAAAAAATCGAGACAAATTTTGATTTAAATTAAAAACCATTTTGAGTTAAAATTTTAACAGGTTCATTTACAAAATCCACTAATTGATCATTCATAAGCAGGCGGCAATTTTGGCATGAAGAGGACAAAAATTAGTGAAATACAAAATAAAAAAAAATATGTTTAATTGTAATTTAACACATTGAAGTTAAATCGAAGAAATTTTTCTGGATTTTTGGGCATGATGAAAAAATTTTAAATTGACTAAATGAAGCGTAACCAAATAAAACAAGTAAAAATGAAATTTAATCGAAATTAGCTAAGGTAAAATTAAGTTTTGCTGACATTCGCAGTATAATTAATTTTTTATTATTTTAATCTGAATCACTCTTCAATTTTGATATGTTTTTATTCTGTAAGATGCTTAAAAATAATTTAGTAAAGTTCAGAATTAACTGATCAAAAATGACAATACAAAAAAATACAAAAATACAATACAGACAATACAAAAACTAGAATAATCTAGGTGACAGGGTTCTGCCATAAATTGCCGCCTGCTTATGAATGATCAATTAGTGGATTTTGTAAATGAACCTGTTAAAATTTTAACTCAAAATGGTTTTTAATTTAAATCAAAATTTGTCTCGATTTTTTAACACCTAGTCTAGTTCTTTTTGATGATTAACAATTCATAAGCTGCTCATGCTGTAGCATTTTTGTCTTGTAATTCCTATATTCCTCCAATCCATTGCCCCCCCAACCATTTGCCTGCTTGTTTCACCAGAGTGCCCCCCCGCTTGTTTCAGTGGATATTCAAGTAAGCAAAGTAGGGCGGTGGATGCTGGATGCTTTTGCAGGCCTATTTAGGCTCACCCAATTCTCCCATGTTTCAGTGGATATTCAAGTAAGCAAATTAGGGCAGTGGATGCCAGATGCTTTTACAGGCCTATTTAGGCTCACCCAATCCTCCCATGTAGGGCGGTGGATGCCAGATGCTTTTACAGGCCAATTTAGGCTCACCCAATCCTCCCATGTAGGGCGGTGGATGCCAGATGCTTTTACAGGCCTATTAAGGCTCACCCAATCATACCATGTAGGGCGGTGGATGCCAGATGCTTTTACAGGCCTATTTAGGCTCACCCAATCCTCCCATGTAGGGCGGTGGATGCCAGATGCTTTTACAGGCCTATTTAGGCTCACCCAATCCTCACATGTAGGGCGGTGGATGCCAGATGCTTTTACAGGCCTATTTAGGCTCACCCAATCCTCCCATGTAGGGTGGTGGATGCCAGATTCTTTTACAGGCCTATTTAGGCTCACCCAATCCTCCCATGTAGGGCGGTGGATGCCAGATTCTTTTACAGGCCTATTTAGGCTCACCCAATCCTCCCATATAGGGCGGTGGATGCCAGATTCTTTTACAGGCCTATTTAGGCTCACCCAATCCTCCCATGTAGGGCGGTGGATGCCAGATTCTTTTACAGGCCTATTTAGGCTCACCCAATCCTCCCATGTAGGGCGGAGGAAGCCAGATTTCTTCTTAGAGGCCTATTTAAGCTAACCCAATCCTCCCATTTAGGGTGGTGGTTGCCAGATGTGTTTACAGGCCTATTTAGGCTCACCCAATCCTCCCATGTAGGGCGGTGGATGCCAGATTCATTTACAGGCCTATTTAGGCTCACCCAATCCTCCCATGTAGGGCGGTGGATGCCAGATTCTTTTACAGGCCTATTTAGGCTCAGCCAATCCTCCCATGTAGGGCGGTGGATGCCAGATGCTTTTACAGGCCTATGTAGGCTCACCCAATCCTCCCATGTAGGGTGGTGGATGCCAGATTCTTTTACAGGCCTATTTAGGCTCACCCAATCCTTTCAGGGTGGGCCTATTTAGGCTCACATATTTGTTTTCAATTAAATTTTAGTAATTGTGTTTTTTCCTTTCTCTAGCTGGTTCATTAGAGTCGCCGTAGGCGACGGCGAAGCTCAACCTAGTCTTATATAATACGCGTCATGCCATTTTGGGAGGGGTCTCGGGGCTCCCTGGATTCTTCATCTATCCTGGCATATGATAGCTTTATGGATCGGTCTTGACGAGTTATTCAATTTTATTTGGGGGGATCCATGCACGGAAAACAATTAAGACATAAAATAATCGAAAATGTTCCGATTTTTCCCATCTCTGGGCATTTCTTTCTGACTTTGAAAGTTTGTAGCTCCTTCATTTTTTAACTTTTTCTGTCGGACTTTTTTTTTAAATTAAAGCTACAAAAGTTCTGCACAGAAAGAACTGGTTATTTTTCAATGATTCAAATAAAATATTTGAAAAAAATGGATTTAGTCTATGTCAATTTTTCGTTTTCTGGCCTACCCAGGGGCCTGATGCTTTTGGGATGAATTAAGTAAGCATAAAATCGGACATGTGGTATGTTAGAGAATACCTTCAGGTCTCTTCTTGAGATGTGTGCTCCTGTTTAGTGATCCAAAGCAGTCTTTGCGCAGCTCTTTGTAAAAATATTTTGCTAAATCTTTAGAAGTCAGGTTATATTTTTAGCAAGATTTGAGGTTAACTAAACTGAACTGTTAACTGAACTGAAACTGAACCAAACTGTTAATGAAATGTGGCTGCGCGTAGCGCGGCCACTGACCAATACTGCAGTGAGTCCTAGGGCGCGACAGCGCCCTAGTTATGAATGGGTGATCGAGTTTTTAGCATGGTCCCCTGTCACCGAATTGATTGGAAGACTGGTAGGTTGAACCTCTAGGACATATGTATATCAATCGAAAGCTCACAGTCTGCTCCAGATGGCAAAATTCTTGAAATTTTTGATTTAGGCCTTCTCGAATTTTAATAAATAGCTAAAATATTAACAGTAAATATATAAAAAAGGGAAACTGCGCAGATTTTTATAAACTGATGCTCAGGTTAGCTTCAATGCGAAAGGGAAACTGCGCAGATTTTTATGAACTGATGCTGAGGTTAGCTTCAATGCGATAGATCTTAATTTATGGAATAAATCAAAAGCTCTCGAGTTCTGCTCCAAGATGGCAATTGACAAAACGAGATAGGCACCAATCGAAGAATTACATGTTTTGGCAAATCTTTTCATCAGCTTTCTAATGGTGTTGTTTTTGTTATAGGTTATGTGGAGAAATTCACTATTTTGAGAGCAATTTTGCTCGATTTTGTGTTCTACCGATTTTTGCTTATGGGTACCTATTTTACCTAAACAGTAAGTGATGGCTTTTTCCTCAATGACTGTTTGAAGCCTTGTTCATGTGGCAAGTAAATATATCTGGTCCATCGGCAGGCCAAATGTGGGTCTCTTTTCTCCAAAATTTGCGAATGCCTTGAGTAAAAAGTCAAGGAAATACAATTTCTACTAGTGGACCACATTTGGCGTGGCCGATGGGTACGAGATATTTCTTCCACTTTTAAAATAAAATAAAATGTATGAATACAAATTTTATATTGTTGGTTATATATTTAGTAAGGATTTTCTTAGACAAATAAATTAATGATAAATAAACTTATTTAAAAAATATACCAAAAAAAGTAAAGTTTCGAAATTGAAAAATATAATGAAAAATTATTGGCAAACATACAAATTTTTTAGAAATCTTCATTGCTCATACTCAGGCCAATCGATTTTTGGGAGAGAATTATCCTGCCGATGGTACCAGTTATTTTCTCAAATTCAAATACACAAAAATTAAAATTTTAAAAAACATATATGCAGAGGCGAAAAAATATAGAAAGGCGAAAAAAACTTTGCACTGGGGAGGATTCGAACCAAGGCCTCACTAAGTTGGGGGAAATCGACCAAAATCCACTCGACCACTGACCTTTTGAATCAATTGCACTATCTAAGTGTTAATTAATTGGACATCTAAGCCCTTCGCATGCCCGGTCTATCCTTTACCGTTGACCAATTGAATACCTACTATGGTCCATTGAGCAGATGCGGAGGAGTACCGTAGTAGTAGGAGGGAAGGAGGAGGAGGAGTTCGGACAGATGGTTTTGAGTGATTCTCCTCGGGTTCCGCCTTTTTTAGCCGATTTCTCGCGAGTTTTGGTCAATTCGATGGTGCCCTTTCCAATGCAAAAAGAATTAGAACGATTGGATCTTTCTATGAAGCACAAAATCCTTATCAATTTTAAGATCTAGCAATAACCCTCAAAACATACACCTGGGTCTTAAACGGGGGCTGGGCGCTGACACTTCGCTAAAGCTCCGTTCGCGCCAGCCCTACGTCTTCCACATGGCCAAGATCTTGACAAAGAAACAAATGCTACAGCATAAACAGCTTATGAATTGTCAATCATCAAAAAGACATTGGGGAAAAGGCATCGCTTGGTGTTATTGTTTGGTAGGTAAGTAAGTACTGGAGGCAAAATCTCGATCCAAACTCTATGGACTAAAGCGCCATTGCGCCTTAGTTAAAACAAACAGCAATTAAAATCCCTATTGCACACAAGCTAACCTGAGCACCAGTTTAAATAATTCTACGCAGTTTGGCTGGCCAACTACTTACTACCTGAGCATCAATTTAATCTTTTAGGAGTACTAAACAAACGGAATCTATGTTTTTCAAAAATTTTCCCATCTGGAGCAGACATTGGGCTTTCGATTGATGTATATATGTCCAGAGAAACTCATGCACTCCTTTAATCAATTCGTTTATTAACCATGTAAAGTACCGCCAGCAATAACATAATACGTAACTGAACGAAGAGACGACA
>JASANA010006888.1:0-198598 GCA_030248095.1 Ptycholaimellus sp. GST1_10
CCAAGTCGACTGGGACCTAATTCTGGAAATGCTGCTACAATTGAAGATTTTTATGCCAGTTTCATTGAGCACTTACAATTCTGCATAAGCAATTTCGTCCCTTTTATCATGTCCTCGAAATGCCTCAAATGTTCTTCCGCACTCAATCCTTTGCTTGAAAAGAAAAGTTTCTAGGGCCTGGCGAAAGAAATCTCAAGCTAGATCAATTCTCTCCAAAAAATACAAGCTTGCCCTTAAATCTTTCTTTTCAAAGCAGGAGAAGGACCTTTTGAAATCGCCAAGCCTTTCTTGTCTGTACAAATATGTGAAAAGACAAACTAAGACCTCTTCAGCTAGTATCCCTGATTTATGTGTAGGAGACGTGCCACTAAAAGGTGCTGCAGAGAAAGCAGCGTGTTTTTCTCAGTACTTCGCCTCTGTACTTACAGTTGATGATGGCAACCTTCCTCCTGTACATAATGTAAATACTATTGTTGAGCGTCAGTTTGACCATGTGCATTGTTCAATTCAGACAGTAAGCGAGACTTTGGCAAAATGCAAGGGCAAACTGAGCTCAGGATTTGACGGCATTCCCTCCTTCTTCTTGAAAAACATTCGCTACTCTATATGTGAACCATTAGCAGCTTTATTTTCATGGAGCTTTACCACTGGTCAGGTGCCTGCAGCTTTTAAAAGAAGTAAAATAATTCCAATTTATAAAAACAAAGGTAATGTAGCTGAACCTTCTTCTTACCGCCCAATAGCCCTGAACAGTCAATTGGCAAAGCTCCAAGAAAAAATATTTGTTAGGGAACTTTTTACCCATCTCAATGACTGTGGATTGATTTCTGACTGGCAATTTGGTTTCTTACCTGGCAGATCAACTACATTGCAGCTGCTAGTTTGTACAAATGAATGGACCAAAAAGATTGCAGCTAGATCACCATTTTATGTCATATATCTGGATTTCGCGAAGGCGTTTGATAAGGTCAGTCATCCTAAGCTCTTTGCTAGACTTGAGGCTTACGGTGTTCGAGGACAAGCACTTGCTTGGATTAAGGACTACTTTACCAATCGCAGCCAGCAAGTTGAGGTGGAAGGATGTTTGTCAAATTCAGTGCCCCTAACGTCATCAATTTGTCAAGGATCGTGTCTTGGCCCAATCCTCTTCCTACTCTACACGATGGATCTAGTCAATGGCCTAAATGAGATTTGTCATTGCGCAGCATTTGCTGATGACTGCAAATTATTTTCTGATGACATAAACAAACTACAGGAAGCCTTAACCTTTGTTGAAAAATGGTGCTCTGATTGGCAACGTTCACTATCTGCAGGAAAATGTGCCATACTGCTCCTTGGAAACTCACCCCCAATTTATCTCAAGCTAAACAATGCTGAGCTGCCATGTGTTTCATCATTTTGCGACTTAGGTGTAGAGATTGACAGCAAACTTACCTTCTCCAATCATGCTGCTAAAATTGTGAGAAAGGCTAGAAGAGCTACATTCATTATCTTAAAGTTTGCACGCATCCATACCCTAATTACATTGCATGCAACTAGTTCGTTGCTAAGATCAATGTAAAACTTTTTTGAAAACCACAAAAAATTCTAATGTCCTAGTATTGTGGAGGAAAAGAGAAGCTTGTAGGGCGACAGTGGCGGGGGCCTGGTCTCAGGCCCGGTGCCAGCTCAGGGGGACAAGATTTTCCTCATCGGCGTCGTCTCTCGCGGCTCCCTCTGCGATCAGACCAGGGACGCTGCTCGACTCCCTGCTCCGTTAAATTCACAATTCACAATCATCGTATATGCAAGGCATTATTCAACCACACCCATTGCTACAGGGAACGCAAGGCCCTGTTCGCGCACAAGGCGGGCCTATTCAGCGATGTTTTTGCATTTCGCCAGTGGATTTGCGAGCAGATCAACCTTTGTCCCTGACTTCCCGCACTCAGATCTCTTTATCTCTATAACATGTCCCATTTTGGCGATATATTTTTACGCTCTTTTCGCTGTTGTTTAGACAATAGATTTTGGGAAAATTCCAAAGAAACATCAACAGACGAATGATAAGGCAAGCTATAATGTTCTTGGGCTTGCTCCAACCAATTTCCAACCTGTCCTGTCCATGCAAAAAAACTAAAAATGTCTTAGATACTATAAGCAGCCGTATCAGATTCAATTAGCCCTGGATGAATTGATCTAAATCGGTCTCCAGCACGAAAAAAATTGGTCCAAGTTTACAGCAGTCGCGTTGCGAAAGCGAAACGCAGTCAAAAACGACAATAAACTCCTCAATATCTTTTTTTAGATTTTATAAAATGTTTTTCACAATTGAAACTTAAATGGTTTCTTCATCTCAAAACACTCTTTTGGAAATTCGTAATTGACAATTGAAAGTTACACGAAAGAACTTAGCCATAATAAGGTTTTACGCTTGTAATTTTTCTGCTGAGAATTCTGGTGAATTGCTCTTGCACTGTCGATAAAGTCATTGCGGGAGCTCAGGATAGCTCTCTTCCTCCAGCATAGAATGCTAGCCTTGATACGCTTTGAGGGCCTTATATGAGCCATGATTCCAGCTACCCAATAAGAAGGATGCATTTTAGAAGCCTCCTCCCAGGCCATCCTTGCCCATTAGACATTAGCCATCCCCATCGCCCATTAGACTGACTCAGAAAAACACCTCCACCACTTCAGTCTTCAACCTCAGCTTAGCATTGCCCGAATGGCTAGCCCGCGAAAAATTAAAATTTGCTCCGAAGCTCAGGAAGTGAATTTGACAATGATCAAAAATGATAGAAGCTTGCTATGATGAGTAAGTGGGCGTGCCGGCATGGCATAGGACGTATCGGTGCCTGCTCTGCAGTTGCCAGGCACGGAATGTGAGCATCGATTCCATCTCAAGGCAGCCTCACTCCACTCTCCTCCAAAAGCCAGCCATGAATAATGCAACCGGTCTTGATCCCAGTCACAAAGAAGCTGGGCCCAGGGCAAAGAATGAAGAGAAGAACAGCCGCAGCCTAAACGCCTCCTCCATGGGCAGCGGCAGCTCTAGCGACAAAGTTTTTTTTCCCATTTGATGCAACATTAAATTATGCCATGAAAATTCGAAAATGCTGCTGAAGACAACCAAAAAGTTCTCAGGATATTGAGCTAAATTTTGTATGTAAAATTGTAAAATGTTCTTGAAGACAGTGAAGCAAAAGCCACTGCCGCCGCTGGATCCACTGGCAGGGCACGGGGATTTCGTGGCATGGGTGACGAACGGGGAACGGGACATGTGGCAGAGTGAACGCGTCATCTTTCAAGGCCCCTTTTCCATCCTTCTTCCCTGCCTTTAGACGATATGAAGCGTTTTTAAGGCCAGGGCTATCCCATGGCTGCTGCTTCTGCACCAGCGCCAGAGAACGCAGCTTCCAAACCGGAGAAGAAAAAAGATGCTTGAAAAAATAAGCAGCGGCATCGTCAAGTTGTTGCCCCCTTTGAAGATGTTTTGTGCATTCCAAAACTATTGTCTGTCTAAATCACAAGCAATGATCATGATGGTCTAGTTCTTTATTCATAAATGATTAAAGACCCTTTTCTGCCATCAATAATTTTGTTCGACTTAGATCACCTTGATTGATCAAAAGGCAGGTTTGTTTTAGCTATTCCTTAAGATGTAGCCATTTTGCCGAGTTTTGCTGCAGTGACATAGAAGTTTCTCGTCGCCGTCCTTTAGGCCAGGTTAGAAGGGAGTGAGAGAGGTGTGAAGCTCCTCACAGCGAAGTGTGAAACGTGGGATAGGCAAAGGATACATGACGCAAGGAATCACTGGGCACACCTGCATCCCCTCCCTTAGTTTATAGCCTGTCACACACACCCAGAAGAAAAACGTGAGCAAAAGAGAGAAGAAGCAGAGCAATGGGGGACAGGAGAGGAGGAAAGCTAAGAGGGCTTTTAGTCTACTCAAATGACTGTGTGCAGAGAAAGAGGGAGAAGAAGGGGGAGGAGTCTGCTAGGCAAGGGCTAGTCAATGCGCGTCGCTACACTCTGGACAACCCGTCGACAGTCGTAATCGCAGTGCGATACCATTCTTCCAGCTCTCTAGGCTTAGGCTGGAAAAGGTGATTGCTTTTCGTCAAACTGTCTTTTGACGAGGCAAATAATAAATTGGTGCTAGTTGAACTTCGATGTTAGCAAATCGAACTGGGCCAATCGGAATAGAAAGTAAAAGCTGACGATAGACAGAGGAAAGAAGAGATTGGCGATGCCGGCCTTAGGCACAGGCAGAGATTGGCGTCTCTGACTCAGGCGCCTTATCCTGCCGCAGCTTGGAGTAGCAGTTTTTGCACACGCGAACTGCCTACAACCAATCATTGATCTTTCTTTCCATATTCCCGTCTCATTGCCAGAATGCAACGAATAGAGGCTGTTTGATCATCAATGGTCAAAGAGGCCTTTAGATAGAATTGATCATTTTAAGGCTATTTCTTTGAAGTTACCAGGCCGTTAGCATAGATCAACGAGTATTCTAGCTTAGAGTCTGATGAAGAGTTTTTAATAGTCTTTGGAAGGATGGAAAGAAAGGGTAACCTGGAAGAGGGTTTCCCTGGGAACAGGGCAGGAGAGCTGGCTGCAGCGATTGCAGAAGACCTTTCCGCAAGAGCGACAGTGATGCCGCCGATTCATCACCCAGAACGCCGTATCGCAGCCCATGCAGTGCGTCACAGCATGGTCCGGTATCCATCTGTCAATTCCCAACCGCTTGCTTTCAAATCATCACAATTTCTACCCAAACCATGGAAGCCAAAATAATAACGATACTTCCAGTTCAGCTAAGAGTGTTTATCGTCTAAGAGGTAGTAGGTGGGCGAATGAGAAAGGTGGTAACTTGGTGGCGTCGGAATCGGAGACGCCCTCCCAATCCTCGCTGAACTCCTCCTCCTCATCCTCCTCCTCCACCTCCAGCCAACTCCCGTTGCTCTCCTTTCGTCCATTGCGACCCTGCAGTTCCTTCATCTTTTTCCCTGTCACCGTTTTTTCCTTTTCTTCATAAGCCTATTTCAAAGTCTATCAATTTTTCCTAAATTGGACTGTCACCCTCTGCCAATTTCCCATTCATTTGCAGGTCCCCTCGTTTCCTGTTCGGCCTAAAGATGTGATCCATTTGATGCCAGTCCTGACTAGCGATAAAAAGGACATGCCAAGTGCCTGCCTCTTTGTATGTTGACAGAGTGGGTGGATAAGGGCAGAGAAGAATGCAGCGCGACACAAGGCGGAGATTTGAGGAAAGCTGTGCGTGTCAATAAAGATGGCTCACGTGGCTATAGGGCTGGAAGCCAGCTGGTGGGTGAGAATGTCCGTGGGCGCAACGCCCATTGCTGTCCTTCAACTGTAATCGTAGTCGCTCCACTTCTGCTTCCATGCGTGCCAATCGCCGCTGCAAACAAATTTTTTGGCCTCGCATAAAAGCGGTCGTTTTTGGGTTTAAAAAGCAAGGATTTTTAAAAGAAAACGGTGGGTTGATGAAAAGGTTTATTGAGATAGAAGCTGATCAAGCGGAAAACAAACATTTTATATGAACAAATGCTCTATGATCAGCGCAAAGCAATAGCAAATTTTTATGGTCCTAGCCTCAAAATGTCCTGTGGAAGGAAATGAAAGGCCTCACCTGATAGGCACTGCTGAGAGCTCGAACTCGATCTTGCAGCGGATCCCTGACAGTCGGCAGCCCATCCAAATCCAGCCAATCCGCCAGTCCTTTCCTCCGCTGCTTTCGCTCCTTTTTCTTCCCTCTCATCGCCTGGCTTCTGGTCGCCAGCCCCGTCTCCCTCCTCACCAGACTGTCGCTGATGTCGCTGGTGGACGTGGACACATGGCTCGGCTCCGGCTCCGACCACAGCGGCTCTCCATCCAACGAATCCCGTCGCTCCTCCTCCGCAGCCTCTTCTGCCAGCAGGAGTCCATGAAGGGCCAGCTTCTCCACCTCCACCTCCTCCACGCAGTGCTCCAGAGGCTCCTCCTGGGAGGAGCTGGCGGAGGCCGGGGATTGGGTGAGGGTGGAGGAGTCGTCGGTGGTGCTGGCGTCCCCGTTTGTAATAGGCTGGGTCTGTCCATCGCAGAGCTCCTCCTCTAGGAGGAGGCTGGTGTTGGTGGAGGCGGGGGTTGGGGTGGAGGGGGTGGGGGGATTGAGGGTGGATCGGACGAGGGCGGGGGCTAGGGGGGAGGAGGCGTCGGAGGCGAGGCTGTCGCAGCGGTGGGTGCGCTGAAGGGGCTGTGGGGAGGGGAGGGGGGAGCGGGGACGGGGGGCGGCGGGGTCCTCGGGGGTGTAGAGACGGCGCCAGAGACGGAGCTGACTGACGTGGGCCTGGGGCCAGAGGGGCGTTGGGCGGGGCTCGTAGAGAGGGTTCTTGAACTGGGCTGCCGAGAGGAAGGCCCAGACGGAGAAGGTTCGCTCCCGCACTTTTTCCTTCACCACCTGATTCGCAAAATTAATTGGTGAGTTGTTTTTGCGTTTCAATTGTTTTATGGAATTGCATGTCGTATTTTGGCTCAAAAAAAATATCAATGAAACTTGTTGATTATTCATTTTTTGGGCGAAATTCGGATGCTACCACCTACATTTAGATAAATGAAGCAATGAGCAAGAAATGAAGTGGAAAGAGAAAAGAGGAATGCAGGTACGTCGTTGGGTGAGTTGCAGAGAAAAGTGCCGAAGAGGCCGGAGTAGAGGTGCTGGGCGAGTTTGACGAGGTAGGCCTGGTTGAACTGGAAGGCGAGAGGGAACTGGGCCAGCAGCTGGTGCACCGCGTCCAGGAACTGGAGGAAGACCGGCGAACGCTCGCTTGGCGACCCTGCGGCCAGTAGACCCAGACGCTCCGCGAATTTGTGCCCAAACTCCACCCAGTCCCTTTCCACCAGCGCCCTGCAGTCAATTGACATTGAACAATTCTAATTAGCTGCTTTGAGCCTCTCGAAATCGATTTCATTCTCGGATGAATGCCTAGCGAACAATTAAGGAACTATAAAAACTTTTCATGATGATATCTTTCTCAAGATTTATGGAGGGCATGGCTTTGGCCGATTGGCAGCGAAATAAAGGCAAGAAAAGAGTGGGCAAACCGAAAGCCGGCGAGGGTTCGAGCTTCAGGGTCGAGGATGAGGCGGGCGAGGCTGAGGATCTGCGGGGTTCGATCCCAGCCGTCGGAGCAGTGGACGAGCACTGAGCGCCCTTCGTCCTCCAGCGCCTCTGCCGCCCTACTCCCGGCCGACAGCAGCAGCGACAGATGTTGCAGCCAGCCGCAAGCTGCAATTCTTTCTTCTTCTTATTTTTTCATTTTTTGTCATTTGGCAGTGAGATTTGTTTTGATGGCAATTGTTAGAAGAAAAGTGGGAAATTTTCAATTTTTTGCAGTTATAGACGATGAAATAGCTGTATGGAATGCTGATACAGCGAAATTGGTGTCTAATTGAGAAATATTGGAGGGTGAACCTTGTAGGGACTGAAGCCAGGTGGGGGAGTCGTCGGTATCCTGACTTGCAGCTAGGAGAGCACGAAGTTGAGCAGCAGAGTTGCGAATGACGTGAATGTTGGCCAGGCCCATGAATTGCACCTCGCACTTCTGATAGTACTCCGGCGACTCGAAACCACCGCCTGGAAAACAAAGCACCATAGGCAATGGCTGGAGCTAGTTATAGAGTTAATTTTGCATCTTTTCATTTAGTCCCATTTCGAGCCCATTGACCGTTTGGATTGCAGCACAAGGTTTGAAATTGAACAAAACTTTATGCTATCAACAATACCAGCTTCCGGCTCTGCTCATAGTGATGAGAAGGTGAAAATAGGGGAACCTTTGGCTCTGTTGGCCCAAGCGACGGTGTAGCTGCGAGCGTCGAGGATGAGGAGGGGCGGGGCGGGCTGGCGACCTTCGGCTGCAGCGGAGGCAAATGCTTGCAGCAACTTCTCGTCGTCCGGATTGCGCCAGGAGAAGAGCCCCGGCGCCGGCTGCCCGGAGCGCAGCAGAACTGCTCCATTACGCCTCAATCACCCTCATTTTATACCTCCCCGCCTGCTTATACACTTCTCAGGAATCTAAGTCTTATCTGATTCTGCTTTTTGAATTTTCTTGCACAAAAACCAGTCATTGATTGCGCCACCGCTTCTTCATAAAACTCTTCATAATAATTAAACCAGAACTAGTTTTGTCTGATTTCCGCGAAAATAGCTGATCATTTGCTCGCTAGAAAAAGCAGAGAGATGATGATACCGATGGCGCCAGACGAGGGCAGGAACCCTTTGCAGCCATCGATGGGCGGCGCCGCGACGCACTTCCTCGTCCGTCACCTCCTGCGGCAGGATCCACTCCTCCGGATACGAGCTGCACAGCCTGTAAGCAGCCAGCCGCTACTCTACACATGGGTGGCTGAAAGGGGAGGAGAGGAGGACTCGAAGTTGTAGTTGAGAGCGGAAAGTCGCCAGTGTTTGGGGTCGAGGCCCATGCGCTCGAAGTCCCGCCGCGTTGCCTCCCGGCTCAATTGGTGCGACAGCTCCTCCACTTGGATACCTGCAAACATTCCCATCCTCCTATATTCTCTTCATCTTTCAACTAACTACTCATCAAAAGCAATTTTCCGCCCTGCTTCATCAACTATTGTTTGCAATCCTAGTGGAGAAGCATGAAAGGTACAAAAGAGTATGGTGATGCCAAAAAGGCCGTTTTTGAGAGTGAATGGGGGTGGGAAAGGCAGGGTGATACCGGGGACTTGGTTGCGGGCTTCGTCGAGGCACCAGGCGCGGAAGGCAAAAGCGAAGACTTTCTCCCGCCGCTCCAGGCCCAGGCCGATCCCCGTCAACACCTTGCACCAGCTCAGGCAGTCCTCGTTGTTGGCGCACGACAGTCTACAGTTATTACTCCTTCCCTTCTCCCTCCTCTACACACTACCTCTTTCCAGCATTTCCTGCCTCATGCGCTTGATCGGAGCTCCTATTCCTCTTTTTCTGCTAGGATGGCTCTATGCAGCCAATTGCAGGTGAACGAGGAGTAATGCCTAGTTGTGATAGAAGAAGAGGGCTGAAAGGAGGCACCGAATGATGCGTCCGTCCTTGGTGGCGAGTATGAGGGTAAAAAGCTCGCGCATCTCCACGCTCTCGATGGCAGGCAGTGGAAGGTCGGCGAAAGACGGCGTCTCCTCCGATGCCCCAGACAGCAGTGCAAAGAGTCGGTAGTTGCTTAGGTAGAGCACCGAGTCCCCGCCTCCTTTTCCTCCAGTTTTATTGCTTTCTTCAGCCTCAGGCGGTGTAATAGAAGGCACATAAGAATTTAGTGGCAGTTGCTCGATTTTTTCTTTTTATGCAATTTTGGCCTTAGTCTTTTTAATCGCGTATGAATGAACTAAAAACGGCTCAATTTAATGAAGCAGAAGACAAAGAAGTAGGAACCCCATTTGGCAATGGCTTCGCCGGGTAGCAGTGGAAAGGGCGGACGCAGCTCCACACTCTCCGTCTCCGTCTCCCCACTGCCCAGTCGCTCCGCAATGCACTGCAATCATTCACTCACTCCATGCTCATCTGCCAGCCATTCAAGAGCCTCCACTGCTCCATGGACTACAACAGAAGGCCCTAGAGGGTAACCTTGGGGAAAGCTTCAGAGCTGCGCAGGTGTTCCAGGCTGCCGACCTCTCCGGTGCTGCTGTTGGCGTCCCCCTCCGCCTCCGCATTCGGGCAGGCCATGGCCAGCGAGGGCATCCCGCTGCAAACACCCTCCCTTCAAGGCACGCCAGCCACAGCTACGTCACAGCCTATCCGGTCCCTCCACGCCACACAGCCCACAAACAGGGCCCGATAAGCGCGACAGATAGGCATCGATGCAGCAAGGTCCCACGCGCCCGCCTCTCCCTTTGCTCCTTTGCTAGCCTGCCGCAGCGATTGCAGAGGCTTGCAGGCCTGGCCCCTAGAGCAGATCTAGACACCCGCCCCTTCCCCAAATGCATGTGATCAATAGCAGAGCGGCCATCCTGGAGGAGCGGCAACAGCCGGTGCTAGGCTCCATCCCTTTTTTCGCCCACTCACTGCCTACGTGGCTCTTCTAGGATGAAAGCAGGTGCTTTCTGCATTCTATCCAGTCGGGGAGAGCCAGAACTGGCGCAGAAGGCAGCTGCAAAAATAGCCCAATAAATGCCCCGAGTGACCTTTGGGGCCTGCCCTGCAGTAGGGCGACTGCTTGGAGCTTTGCCAAAAAGACGCTCTCAAAATAGGACGCCCTGGACGGGGAAAAGGGCACGCGACCATCACTCGTGCAGAGGTTGAAGCAGAAGTGGAAAGGCCTTGTCTTCTGTGCCCCGCTCTCATCTTGGCCGGAGAGATATGAGAGAGCAGGGGCAAGCCGTACAAAGAGGGGATGTGCAGGGAGAGAAAGCGAGGGGGGCCAGATGGTGCCTATGCATGCGCGGGAGAAAGAGAAGGGGGCTGAGGGGGGCTCTCAGATGGTGCGAAGGCCCGGAGCGAGTAGGCCGTGAGTAGATGAAGGGAGGGACCATTCCGGGCCAGACCTCACGTGTGCGCTCTGCTCTCCACAGCCCACACCACCAGGCCTGGCTACGGTAGGCCGCCACCCAGAGGGCAGGCGGCCAAGAGAGGAGGAGGCAAGGACAGGGAGACTGCGACATTAGTCAAGGCCCCTCGCCTTTGTGAGGGACGGGGTTTTTAGATTGCCAGGGCTGCTTTTTGCAGCCGACAGACTGGCTGGGGCGATTAGGTTTGTTGGAGGCTGGGACTCTTGGCCTATGCTGGAGCGGGCTGGGAAAGGAACGGGAATTCACTGTGTTTGGCCTGGGCGAAAGGTCGGCTGTTTTTGAGAGGGGAGTGGTCGGGGAAGTTGTGGTTGGTGGACATGGCATGGCAAGCGTGTGACGAATGGCTCTGTGTACTATCCAGGCAAAATATCAGGAAAAAGATCATTTGACCAGCACTTGCGTAGCGATTTGTTGGTGGCGTGTTTTTATTTCTGAAGTTATCTTCATTCAATATGTTTTCGATTCATTGAAAATCATTTGCTATATTACTTGGCAATCAATTTCAAAACAAAAGTTTGGTGAAAGCTCTACTTGTTTAAATATTGGACAAATTTTTTCATCTCTCTATGAAAAGGTTGCAATTGCTTCAAATCTAAGTGCATAGATTAGTTTTGAATACTAGCAACGCGTGCATAAGAACTGAGCTAAAGTGTTCGGCGAAAAAGTGATAATAAGGAAAAGGCGCATGGCACAACAATGCTAATGGCCTGTGGTGCCAGAGAAGAAATTCGGATCACTGTAAAAATAGGAGCAAAGTGATGCTCAGTAGTTCAAGGCCTAGTAGTATTTGGTAGTCAGAACAAAGCGCAAAACAACTGCTCCATCAAAGAAGGCAACCCGACGTTATCTGAGGAATGGGTATTGAGAGGCCCAAACAAATGATAATGGAAATAAACTTGTCACTGACGGAAATACCGTCCGAGAATCGAACAGAACCAAGGCCATCATCAGCTGCCAAGGGATGGAGGAGGGTTGGGAAGGTGGAAGCAAAGGATTCTGGCCTAGGCCTGAGGAACAGTGGGTAGATCGGAGGGCTGGGGAATGAGGCGATTGATGAGCTCCTGAAGGGGCTCCAGCTCGGCGGGAGAGACGAGGCGGAACTCGTGAACGAATAGGATGAAGTGCTTGAAGGAGGTGTTCAGGTGCGGCTCCTCCGCCAACGCCTCCACGTCCGCAAAGTGCTGGTAGTAGATGTGCGCGTAGACTCGGAAGAAGCGCTTCATCAGCGTTTTCGCCACCTGGCATAGCCAGCAGAATTTTGGTCTTGGAAAATAGGGCAAACAGTTTTGTCAGACCACAAACAAATGCTAAATTTGCAATTTTTACGTTTTGAGCGTAAAAACATATTATTAGAATATAAATTTTTACATTTTTTTGAATTTATGCTGTCGAAATTGCTATAGATTCAGGCAAAACAGGTACAGGTTTTTAAATCGTTGTTGCCCATCTTTAAAGCTCCCATCTTTAAAATCTGCCCATAAAAATCTCAATTTAAGTGGAAAAATTTGAGTCTTCGTTTGACCTCAGCTATACTGACCTCGAATGACTGCATAATAAACAGAAAAGCGAAAAATGCAACGTCAATGAAGTTGGCAGGGAAGGGTACGCCGATCTTTGAGGGGAAGATCTCCTCATCGTCGATGATGGCTTGGGCCCAGGTCATCAGGTAGTCGATGTACTCCGGTGCTGAGACCTTCAATCACCTCCTTTGGCTTGGGCTACAATGTCTGACACAAAGTTTAACCTTAAGAGGTTTTTTGACGGTCTCTCCATCCGCCCAGTGATACTCGTAGCGGGGCCCAGCATTCATGACAGGACAGCGCTGCGGTGTGCACAGCTGTGTGATGGTGCCGTAGAGCATGGTGATCTGAGTGAAGAAGTCCAGGATGTTGGCCGCGATCCATTCTTTCGGGTCCTCCCCTTCAAACATCCCAGTCTATACGGCAGAAAATGTGAGGCATTGTCGGAAATGCTCGCTTTTTCAATCATTACAGTTCATGACGATAAATGCAATATCGCTTATGCTTTCATATTGACATGGGAAAAGGAGACCTTCGGGTAACTTGACAGCAGTGGCAAGCTGAGTGGAGCCAAGCGTGGCGGTGGCTCGCTTGTGCTTCAGCAGCTCCTCCTGCTTGCCCTGGTCTGAGCGCTTCTTGTGCGGTCGCACGGTGCCCTTCTCCTTCTTCCCGAACCCGAACAGGCTCATTGACCTTCGTAGTTTTTACGCTTTGTGCTCTTTTTACCGATTCTGATTGTTCTGCTACAAAAAAATTCTTGAGTGCACCCTTTAGTCCTCTATATTGTGGTCTAAATCTGGACAAAATCTTTACTGGTAGGTACAAATGATTAGACGGTAGCAAAGTGCGCGAAACGTAAAAGAAAGAGGAATAGGTTGGAGAGAAGAGTAGAAGGAGGAGAAGGCTAGAATGGGTGTGGATTGAATCGGTTCATGCGCTCGGCGGCGGTGAGGTTGGTCATGCCCTTCCCGGAGATGCCACAGGTTCCGATCCCCACCCGCCCTCCCACCTCCTCTGTCGAAGCGAAGATCGACTTCTTCTGCACACCCTGCACTCACTACCTCTCTCAATCATTTAGGAATCAGGCTCCATGCTTTACTCAAGATCTTCAAGCTAATAATTAATTAAATATTTTGGCGCTGACATGAATAATGAACATGAACTGATGCAGGCTGACGCCTAGTTCCCCCCCCCTAATCAAAGTCCCCCCCCATGAAGGGGTACCGGCCAACCAAGGGGGGGACCCCCCCATCAATGTCCCCCCCCCCATGAAAGTCCCCCCCCCCCCAAGTTTTACCTATACCACGCACACCCTGCGAAAATAGGTGAAAATAGTCTTGGGGGGGGGGGGGGGGGAAACTAGTCGTCGAAATCGAGGAATAGTTCCCCCCCCCCAAGGATTTTGACGACTAGTTCCCCCCCCCCCAAGACACAATTTGCCTTGTTTTGACGACTAGTTTCCCCCCCCCCCAAGACACAAATTGCCCCAAGACAGAAACTAGGGGATGCATTAGCGCAGGGTGTGTGGTATAGGCGATAATCTTGGGGGGGGGAACTTTGATTAGGGGGGAGACTTTCTTGGGGGGGGGGGGGAAACCGCTAGGGGGGGGGGATAATCCGATGGGGGGGGAAACTAGGTGTCAGCCCTGATGCATTTTTACCAACTCGTGTGGACAAGTAATGGTCGGATGAAAGGGGATAACCTTGAACTTCTTGTTGGAAGCCTTGTGATTGAAGTCCTTCCAGCCCTTCTTCTCCTTCTCCTTCTGCTCCTCGATGTCCTTGAGTCGCTGTGCCTTTTTCAGCGTTCGCTTGCGGCGTCGCTCTCGCTCTGCTGCCCATTCAGCCTATCATCAATTCTCATTTATTCTCCTGCTTTCCATCCATCAAATGAAAGAAGCTGGATCGGAATCAAGAATGCTACGACTCAATGGAGACTTCCAAAAAAATTTGGCTTGTTCTGTTCTCAAGCGGTGAGCAAGCAATGGTTCATATTTATTACGCTTACTATTTAGTTGTCGTGACACTTAGAGTCCTTCCAGAAAAAGCTCCCTTGGGTCAAGACTCAAAGGAAAATGCGTTGGGAACCTTCTTGGACTTGCTCTCCCAGATGACGTCGCCTTTCTTGCCCTCCACCTTGGGCGGCGCCTTCAGGTCTGACAGCTTGTTGATCTCTTTCGTACCATAGCCTCAAACCAAAGCCATTCAAGTTTTGCCTATTTTTGGCTTAGCAGCATTTTTGGCTTGACTGTTCAATGTGGGGCCTAAAGAAGAAGATGTATACCGACGAAAGTGACGGCAGCCTTTCCATCGGAGATGCCGTCGATGACGGCCTCGTGGTGCTTGCCGTTCTTGTGCCAGATCGCCTGGCATCGATCACCCACCTTCCACTCTCGCACCGGCGTCTTTGCTGCAATCCACTATTCCTTCACACCAGCCTCCATTCAGTCTTTCCCCACCACTTTTTCTCCATCCTTCTAATATCATTAGAGTTTTCATTTCTATCGTCCTTTCAGCTTTTATTCCAGATATATCGATGGAATCCAGCCAACGGCTGACCAATGGAAAGAAGATTGACCTGTAGAGGCGGCCGCAGCCTTGGCCTCCGAGGGTGTGGGTGTGACGATCTCCTGGGTGAGTGCGATGATGTCGTCCAGGTCCGCCTTCAGCTTCTTCAGCTCCTCATTCTCGGGGTCTCCCTGCAGCGCTGCTTCCACCTCAACCACCCTCCTCTTTAGCTCTAGCTTTCACTCGATAAGGATCGGTGGGACCTGCTGCAGCTGCACTTTGTAGGTCTCCAGGTCCTCCAGGTCATCGTTGCTCGCCATCCTTTACTGATCCCAAAACCCCTTCAGTCCTCCTTCTTCCTCACGTCACAAGTTGTCTCCCTTCTTCCTCTCGTCCTAATGACTCCCCGACTAAACACACTGGCCATGGCTCCAGCCGGAAGAGTGTAGGTATACAATCATTCGCCGAGACGCCCCTAAATGCGCGAATTTGAAGGCCCATTTCGCAGCCTAAGCATCCTAGCCCAGCAGAGCATATGCCTTCTCCCTACACCTACACACACATCCACCCACCCAAAGCCCCCGTTCTGGCGTTCTGGACAGCCTAGCATCCTTGAGCAGCCCTCCACTCTCCACTCCCTCTCCCTTTCACACCCCCAGCCTCCCTTTTTCCCTCCTCATCGTCTCAGTAAACAAACACCGTCACTCACGAGGCCTTTAACTCCTTCCACCTGCTAGACACAACTTTCTCTCTGCTGAACCAGCCCTTTCCCTTGCTCTCAAAAAAGTCGTTCGAATTGAGCATTGAAATAATGGCAATCAAACATTTGTTGCAACCCTTTTAGTTCCTCTTTGAGGCCTTTGTGAGTGGGCGTTTGGAGAGTGGGGGTCTTTGTGCCGACTAATAAGAGGCCCTTTCAGAACACGCGCAGCAGCAGCCTGGGGGGCTGTTTACGCTAGAAGCCCCCGCCTCCTTTTTTTCTCCTTTTCTGACGCAAGAGCGGCCTCCTATTTCTCCAGCCTCCCTTCCATAAGGCCATTCCATTGCCTCCCTTCATTCCAGAGCTTTCCAGCTACTATACCAAAGAGGGGGCCGCGACAAAGGATGACGAAGCTGGTGGAGGACGAGCTCCAGATCGTGGAATTGCAGCCAGGTGAGGCCTCATTTGTCACGCCTCTCTCCCCTCCCCCCTCTGAAAACCGGTCCCTGACCAGCACCCAGCCCATTCGCCTTTCCCAGAGCCCACTTTTCTCTCCCTTCTCTCTGTCCGCAATCAGGCGATAGGAGGCAGAGGCGGGCAGATCCTGAGAATGAGGGATGAAAAGGAGGTGCCGGAATGGCAGCAGCTGGGGGGCGAAGAGTCGGAGATGGATGTGCTGGCCAAGGCTTTGCATGGCCCCAAGCCTTGTTGGCTGGCTTTGGGGGATGAGGAGTGGGAAAAGGAAAGAAGACAATTGCAGCTCGCCTCTTCCCATCTCAGCGTCTGTTGCTGGCGTTCTTGGGCTTCCTGGGATGTCTCACAGTCTACGCCCACCGCGTGGACCTCAGCGTCACCCTCATTTGCATGGTTCACTCTACCAACCCTAGTTGGGATGGGGTGCATTGGCTCTTGAAAATGTCACGATGCATCGTTTTTCTCAACAAGCAAATATTTACGATGTTTCATGGGCAGGGTTGTGGGCGGCTCAATCCGAATGCCTCTTGCAGGTGAACCAGACAGCAGTGCATCAAGAGGCGGAGTTTATCAACGGGAGCTCGGCCAGTGAGGTGTGCATTCCGGCCCACGTCGCAGCCGGCGCCGCCGACTCTGACTACCAGGAGCCAAAGCTGGGGGAACAGGGCACCTTCGTCTGGTACAAGAGCCAGCAGGGAACCATCCTCTCCTCCTTCTTCTGGGGCTACATCCTCACACAGGTTCCCAATCACCCTCTCCTCTTCATTATTGCCTCTGCATCCTTTTCCAGTTAGCCACAGGTTTTGTGAAATTGGTTTAAATATTGGGCCAATGATGGAGAATGGAGTAATAGCTGGTCTGGAGAATGGAGTAATTGTGTATGGCAGGTGCTGGGGGGATGGGCAGCGCAGCGGTACGGGACGCGATATCTGTTCGCGGGTACAGTGCTGGGAGCGGCCATCATCACCCTCATCACCCCCATGGTTGCCCGCATCTCCTGGATTGCACTCGTCATCCTCCGCGTCATCCTTGGACTCCTTCAGGTTCCGCCTATTCTCCCATCTTTGCTTTCCTCTTTCGCACCTTCCTTATGTAATTTCCCTCATACTCCTAAAACATTGGTCACATAAGCCCATTCCTTTGGTCCCCTTCCCAATTGAAACATTGAAAACATCGGTTCGGGCTTGGACAATGAATGGAATTGAGG
Source organism: Ptycholaimellus sp. GST1_10 (assembly GCA_030248095.1). Classification (NCBI taxonomy): domain Eukaryota; kingdom Metazoa; phylum Nematoda; class Chromadorea; order Chromadorida; family Chromadoridae; genus Ptycholaimellus; species Ptycholaimellus sp. GST1_10. The sequence goes on from JASANA010006888.1 coordinate 16,943, forward strand.
GTGTGACGTATCCGATGGTGGTGGTGATCTGGTCCAACTGGGCTCCGCCGTTGGAGCGTGCAACACTCTCCTCTTTCACATTCGCAGGTGAGCACACACCTGCTTCCCCACTTTACCCCCCACTCTCCTCACCAGCGTGGGCGGGAAATCCAGCCATTCTTTTTCCAACCCCTTTCAAGTCCCATTCATCTTTTGGAGATCAAAACTGACTGAGTAGCCGAGCTAAAACAGCCTAATTTAGTAGAGCCTTGGTTTCACTCTTGAGTGGGCAAGATGCCAGGCATAAATTGATGGATGAAAGCGGAACAAGAGCTTAGACAAAGCTCAGTAAACAGTGACCAGACGTGCTGAAAGGGAGAAAGTGTGAAGTTAACAGGCCGCTGTTATCAGGCCAAACAAGGCACAGCTTTTAGCACTCTCCAGTCTTTTTATCTCCCGCCCAAAAAACCTTTGCTCAATCAAAAACTGATCTGCTAAGAATGAGCTTCTTAATCAAGTAAATACATTCTTGGTGCAGAAAAAGTTCAAGCGTTATCAAACATTATTGGAAAAGACAGAAAATTTCAGGCCTAAAGTTAAGCCAAAAAATGCCTCAAAAATCACCAATAAATCAATTCACCAATAAATTGTCAGAAATAATTGCAGGCTGCCAGGTGGGAAATGTGATAACGCTGCCGTTTGCCGGTCTTCTTTGCGACCATGGCTTCGATGGGGGCTGGCCGTCCGTTTTCTATCTTCTTGGTTGGACTCTCATCCAGCTCTCCAACACGATGAGAGTCAAAGCCAAGGAAGGATGCAGGTTTGTGGGGCATTGTGTGGAGCATTCTCTGGTGGGCCTTCACTCGTTCCACGCCCTCCACCTCCAACCTCATCTCTGTCACTGAAAAGCAGTACATCCTCGAAAGCCTCTCTCGCAACGAAGCGGAGGACTACAGTGTAGGCTTTTCCTAGCTTTAATGCCCTTGACAATTTAACGGATTGATTAGCATGATGGTATTGCCCATAAAATTCCCTGGATTTTATTAAACCTTTGATTGAAACATGAGCATAGTGAGTGAATGGTGTTGCAGAAAGTGTCGATGCCGTGGCTGTCGGCGTGTCGCCGGTTGCCAGTGTGGGCAGCCTGGGTGGGTCACATAGCGGGCGATTGGGGGGCTTACGTGATGCTGACCTGCCTGCCCTCCTTCATGTCTGACGTCCTCAAGTTCGACCTCACCTCCGTTGGCCCCTCAATTCCTCTGCCTCCCCTAGACAAGAGGAGGAAACAGTGGGATTGCAGCTGGGTTTCCTGGCCTCCATCCCGTACATCGCCTACTTCCTGATCATTCAGCTGTCGGGGATGCTGGCGGACTATGTGCAGAAGCGCGGCTGGCTCTCCGCCCTCAACACCCGACGGGCCGCCATGATCATCGGTTTTTCTTTACTTTCACTCATTTTATCTTCTCTTACCTAGTCTCCTACCTCAACTAGTCATTAAATCTTGGCCCTTTTTGGGCAGCACCCAAAGATAAGACCAATGACTTTTTTCAGCTTCAGCATATCATCTGGATATGAAAGCAGACTCATTGTTTTACTTTGCCTATTGTTTTAGCAATATGACAGGTTAACGTTGCTAGGCGAAGGCTAGGTCCCAGTGGAAGCCGTTTTGAAGGCTTGGGCGGGCAGGGTGTGTTCCTGCTGGCAGCAGGCTACTGCGGCTGCGGGCAAGAAACACTGGTCATCGTCTTCCTCACCATCGGCATGGGCCTCAGCGGGTTCCAGTACTCCGGCTACATCGTCAACTACATGGACCTCGCTCCCGTCTTCTCCGGTCTCACTCTTTCTACTTCCCTTCACTCTCCTGTCCTCTCTAAGCCAGCTGTGTTTGAGGCCAACTGATGGGCGTAGGCAACATGCTGGCCTGCTTCTCCGGCATCCTCTCCCCCGCCGCCATGGCTGCTCTCACACCCAATGTATTTATTCTTTCCCTCCTGCCTCATCTTCATCAACCAGTCCACCGGAAGAAAAGTGCCAAAGCTATTGCAAGTTAGCTTAAAACTAGGCCTATATTCAATTGCAACACATTTGAAATTCTGCAAATTCGAGAGATTCAAAAGCAAAAAAGGATCTTTCTTTGCAGAAAACCTCGGAAGAATGGCGGAGTCTGTTCTGGCTGACGGCGGCGATCCTGTGGGGCGGTTGCGCCTTCTTCTGCCTCTTCGCTCGAGGCATGGTGGAGCCGTGGGCTGAGCAGCCCATGACGCTGGGCACGGAGATGCTCACTCCGCCCTCCGCCATCCCCCTCATCGAGGCTGCTGCTGAGCCACAGAAGGCCTAGTGATTCCTGTTTTGGGCTTCTTTCTGCTCTTTTCCTTTTGAACTGAGGAGTTGCTCTATTTATTCCCTGGAGTCAGTAAGTCAAGACTCGGTGGTGGAAATGGGACTGGAAGCTTATTCTTTGCTTTTGGATTCGCCTTGTTGGCTTTGATTTGCGATCGCCTTTCAGTGTGCCAATGCTGGTATATCTTGTCAATTGTTTATTTTTTCTTTTATTTTCACTTCTGATGAATACCCTTTTACACAGAGGGAGAAGCTAAAGCAGTGCCTCGAGCAGAGAGGGAACGGCCAGTGCTGCCACGCAAAGAGCGTCGACGCCTACGAAAGCTTGCTGCTCTAGAGAAAGCCGGTCGACCCAGTTCGGTCTGTCACAGTCTTTCTTACACAGAGGGAGAAGCTAAAGCAGTGCCTCGAGCAGAGAGGGAACGGCCAGTGCTGCCACGCAAAGAGCGTCGACGCCTACGAAAGCTTGCTGCTCTAGAGAAAGCCGGTCGACCCAGTTCGGTCTGTCACAGTCTTTCTTACACAGAGGGAGAAGCTAAAGCAGTGCCTCGAGCAGAGAGGGAACGGCCAGTGCTGCCACGCAAAGAGCGTCGACGCCTACGAAAGCTTGCTGCTCTAGAGAAAGCCGGTCGACCCAGTTCGGTCTGTCACAGTCTTTCTTACACAGAGGGAGAAGCTAAAGCAGTGCCTCGAGCAGAGAGGGAACGGCCAGTGCTGCCACGCAAAGAGCGTCGACGCCTACGAAAGCTTGCTGCTCTAGAGAAAGCCGGTCGACCCAGTTCGGTCTGTCACAGTCTTTCTTACACAGAGGGAGAAGCTAAAGCAGTGCCTCGAGCAGAGAGGGAACGGCCAGTGCTGCCACGCAAAGAGCGTCGACGCCTACGAAAGCTTGCTGCTCTAGAGAAAGCCGGTCGACCCAGTTCGGTCTGTCACAGTCTTTCTTACACAGAGGGAGAAGCTAAAGCAGTGCCTCGAGCAGAGAGGGAACGGCCAGTGCTGCCACGCAAAGAGCGTCGACGCCTACGAAAGCTTGCTGCTCTAGAGAAAGCCGGTCGACCCAGTTCGGTCTGTCACAGTCTTTCTTACACAGAGGGAGAAGCTAAAGCAGTGCCTCGAGCAGAGAGGGAACGGCCAGTGCTGCCACGCAAAGAGCGTCGACGCCTACGAAAGCTTGCTGCTCTAGAGAAAGCCGGTCGACCCAGTTCGGTCTGTCACAGTCTTTCTTACACAGAGGGAGAAGCTAAAGCAGTGCCTCGAGCAGAGAGGGAACGGCCAGTGCTGCCACGCAAAGAGCGTCGACGCCTACGAAAGCTTGCTGCTCTAGAGAAAGCCGGTCGACCCAGTTCGGTCTGTCACAGTCTTTCTTACACAGAGGGAGAAGCTAAAGCAGTGCCTCGAGCAGAGAGGGAACGGCCAGTGCTGCCACGCAAAGAGCGTCGACGCCTACGAAAGCTTGCTGCTCTAGAGAAAGCCGGTCGACCCAGTTCGGTCTGTCACAGTCTTTCTTACACAGAGGGAGAAGCTAAAGCAGTGCCTCGAGCAGAGAGGGAACGGCCAGTGCTGCCACGCAAAGAGCGTCGACGCCTACGAAAGCTTGCTGCTCTAGAGAAAGCCGGTCGACCCAGTTCGGTCTGTCACAGTCTTTCTTACACAGAGGGAGAAGCTAAAGCAGTGCCTCGAGCAGAGAGGGAACGGCCAGTGCTGCCACGCAAAGAGCGTCGACGCCTACGAAAGCTTGCTGCTCTAGAGAAAGCCGGTCGACCCAGTTCGGTCTGTCACAGTCTTTCTTACACAGAGGGAGAAGCTAAAGCAGTGCCTCGAGCAGAGAGGGAACGGCCAGTGCTGCCACGCAAAGAGCGTCGACGCCTACGAAAGCTTGCTGCTCTAGAGAAAGCCGGTCGACCCAGTTCGGTCTGTCACAGTCTTTCTTACACAGAGGGAGAAGCTAAAGCAGTGCCTCGAGCAGAGAGGGAACGGCCAGTGCTGCCACGCAAAGAGCGTCGACGCCTACGAAAGCTTGCTGCTCTAGAGAAAGCCGGTCGACCCAGTTCGGTCTGTCACAGTCTTTCTTACACAGAGGGAGAAGCTAAAGCAGTGCCTCGAGCAGAGAGGGAACGGCCAGTGCTGCCACGCAAAGAGCGTCGACGCCTACGAAAGCTTGCTGCTCTAGAGAAAGCCGGTCGACCCAGTTCGGTCTGTCACAGTCTTTCTTACACAGAGGGAGAAGCTAAAGCAGTGCCTCGAGCAGAGAGGGAACGGCCAGTGCTGCCACGCAAAGAGCGTCGACGCCTACGAAAGCTTGCTGCTCTAGAGAAAGCCGGTCGACCCAGTTCGGTCTGTCACAGTCTTTCTTACACAGAGGGAGAAGCTAAAGCAGTGCCTCGAGCAGAGAGGGAACGGCCAGTGCTGCCACGCAAAGAGCGTCGACGCCTACGAAAGCTTGCTGCTCTAGAGAAAGCCGGTCGACCCAGTTCGGTCTGTCACAGTCTTTCTTACACAGAGGGAGAAGCTAAAGCAGTGCCTCGAGTAGAGAGGGAACGGCCAGTGCTGCCACGCAAAGAGCGTCGACGCCTACGAAAGCTTGCTGCTCTAGAGAAAGCCGGTCGACCCAGTTCGGTCTGTCACAGTCTTTCTTACACAGAGGGAGAAGCTAAAGCAGTGCCTCGAGCAGAGAGGGAACGGCCAGTGCTGCCACGCAAAGAGCGTCGACGCCTACGAAAGCTTGCTGCTCTAGAGAAAGCTGGTCGACCCAGTTCGGTCTGTCACAGTCTTTCTTACACAGAGGGAGAAGCTAAAGCAGTGCCTCGAGCAGAGAGGGAACGGCCAGTGCTGCCACGCAAAGAGCGTCGACGCCTACGAAAGCTTGCTGCTCTAGAGAAAGCCGGTCGACCCAGTTCGGTCTGTCACAGTCTTTCTTACACAGAGGGAGAAGCTAAAGCAGTGCCTCGAGCAGAGAGGGAACGGCCAGTGCTGCCACGCAAAGAGCGTCGACGCCTACGAAAGCTTGCTGCTCTAGAGAAAGCCGGTCGACCCAGTTCGGTCTGTCACCACTTTCTAACTTTTCTCTACATGCCACTAAATTTAGCTTACTAAATAATTGTCAATGGATCAGCAAAGAGGTGATAAAAAGGCGGTGCAATGTTTTGAGGAGCTTCGGTTTAGACGACAGTCTCCGCCAGCTACCAGGAGCCTGGAGAATCGACTCAGCTTCCCAGCTCCGCCCAAGCATACACTAGAGGTCCTTACTTTCCCACTACAAAACTTACCCCCAACTAGCACAGCTTTGTATCTTTTCTTCCCACTTCCTGCATATTCCTGCCTTTCTCAACTCCGTCCGCCCAACTAAACCAAAGCCCGTAAGCGTAACCTGGAGTAGGACCTTTGTCTGTAAACCTCCCTTTGATCCTTCCCGCACGGCTTCTTTGAAGCTTCGCCTGGTGCCCTGCTTGGAGTCGGAGACGACTGAGTTTTCCACCAGTTTCCCAGCCGTCCACCGGCTCTATGCCGCCTATCAGGTGGGAGTCCACGGGGATGCGCCGAGCAAGCCCAGTGAGCGCCAGTTCCGTCGCTTCCTCGTGGACTCCCCACTCATCGTTAGCCCCCCTCAATCCTCTGCCCACTTTCAGCTGCGTCTCCTCCGCGTGGAGGAGGGGGGAGAGGCGGAGAGGCAGGAGCTCAAACTCTACCAAGCCTATCAGACTGCCATCCATGGGGACAAGAAGGCCGATGTGGACCTGGAACAGTTCAGGGGATTCCTCGTCTCTACGCCGCTTCTTGTTTTTTGTCACTCAGATGTCTGGTTCCTTATGGTGGCTGGTGTTGTCAGGAGGAGGCTGGACTCGGGAGGCATCCGGGCTTTGGATCTTTTCACCAGGTTTTCTTGGATAGAAATGGTGTTGGGATTAGGCAATTGAAGGGGTTTGCAGCAGTATTGGCTGGATGGTAAGCTGGTGGCTGTGGGGGTGTTAGATTTGCTGCCAACTTGCGTCTCCTCCGTCTACCTCTTCTACGATCCAGACTACGCCTTTCTAAACCTGGGAACCTATTCAGCGCTTCAGTGCTTTCCCAGTTGAATTGGTGGAATGGTGGGCATTCGAAAAGATTGCAGGGAAATAGCACTGACGAGACGATTATTGCGAGAGGATGCCCGCGTTGCCTACTACTACATGGGCTACTACATCCACTCCTGTCCAAAGATGCGCTACAAGGTTTTCCACCAATCTACCCAAAGAGCAGACCTATGATAAAAAGGCAACAGAAATTTATCGTCAAACAATTGCTATTCTGGAAATGGGGTTCATGATGTTTGTTGATAGGGAAATTTTGGTGCCAGCGAGCTGCTCTGTCCAGAGGTGTTCAACTGGCATCCACTGCCGCTCTGTCGACCTCTACTAGACAAAGCCAAGTACGCACGCTTTGAGCCAGACCTAAGCAAGCGTTAGAAATCACTTTCATTTTCTCAAGCTGCGAGAAACCTGGACAGCTTAAAGGTGATGAAAATGAGGGGTCTGCAGAATCTGCCCTCATTCTTTATGCACGTCAGGCCATGGACTACGCAATGGCCCGCGCTTTGCAGGTGAATTTATCCTGCCATTTAAGGAAATTGCCCAGAAATATGTTGCAATTTTATTAGGTTCCACTGGAGGAAGAGAAGGTGGAAGAATATGCCAAATTGGTCGGCAAGGATGTGGCTGCCAAAGCTTTGCTGCATATTCGATAGCTGCTTGTTCATATATTGTGAATTATAGACAGCGATAACCTGCATAAATACTTTGCAATCCATTCTTTCATGGCTTAGCTTTAAACCAGATTACTGCTAGAAAAAACTATCAATTATTGTGCTTCAATGAAAAAGCAAGCACAGCAAGTGACACTGGTCTAAGAATGTAGCCTGCTGAATTTGTTTGGTGTTAGCTTCAAGCGCACAGCACCTTCATCCGATCATAGCAAAGGAAGCAGTGAATAATGAGTAGAAATGTATTGGCGAAGTGAAAGAAAGGCTGGACTCACTGCAGGGACGCAACTGAGAAAGAGACTACGCGCACAACAAATCACCCGCACAGCAGCTGTAGAAAGCAATGGCAAAGGCTAGGCACGCCAACTAAATCAGAGGCACTAGAACTTCTGCAGATCAACAGGCGTCATCTGCTTCTGGAGCGAAAGGCGAGGTTGATGCGTTTGGCGCACTCGCGGAACTTTCGCTTGTTCCCCAGCAGACTTACCATCATTCCCAACTGCTGCTCCTCCTCAATCAGTATGAGTTTACGAAATAGAAAATAAATTCCTAATAATCCATTGAAATTGCAAAAGGAACATATTTAACCTGAAAATTTGAGAGCCTTTCGACTCGGCTGAAGCAAATAGATTGGTTTTTAAAAACTTTTTAGCATACATGCTAAATTGTTGCTTTAAACTCTCAAAAACTATTTTAGAAAAAAAACTTTTGATTACTAAAGCTGATGAAGAGTCCAAGACTAAAATTCTAATGCCAACATGCTGGTCAAGCTGGGCAGTAGCGGCGATGTGGGCCCTGGCCTTGAGGCAGTGGAGGGCGAAGATGGCCAGGAGGACGTCGGCCAAGTGCTCCACACTGCTCGTCAACAGTTCCTTCAACCCCATCCTTCCAATCCTTCTTCAGAGCAGGAAGCAGTGCCAACTGTGCGTATGCGATGGAAAACGCCACTGCAGAGTTGGCCCAGCCCTTCGCTCCAGCTTGCCAACTCCAGACAGCTCCAAGGAGTCTCCTGTGGACTGACCAGACCCAGAGCCAGGAACTGGCACGCCTGAAAACCCTATTCCTTTTCATCACAGCCAGCAACTGAGTTTTGCATCGTAATTGCATTGGTTGCAGCTGACATTCTGCTGTTTACAATGGCTGTTTTGTTTTGGGCATGGTGGTTTTCAAGACTCTTCAAAGAGTGGAGTAGGAGAATGGTGGACCTGTTTAAGAGGCGGTGCAGAGGTGAGGCAGGCGGGGTCGGCAATGGCGCGGGCGGCGAGATTGAAGAAGGCGGGCAGGGCGCTGCTGGAGCCTGCCACAGCGAACAGACTCGGACACCGCCGCCCCACGTGATAGGCCAGACCCAGCAGACCTTCCACTTCCTCTGCGCCCACCTCAAACAGCGCCCCATGCCTTTCTCTACTCTTCACCAGGTTGCAGAAACACTTTTGCCGCTTCTTGCTAGACAATTGTAGGAAATCACTTTCCACGAAAAATTTGATTCTGATTTGAAAGTTTGATGTGGATTCGAGGGAGATTATCTTTCCTGGCACGCAGATATTGAGGTAATTGTGAATTGAGGTGGCATGGATGATAAAGTGGGGCAATGGAAGAGAAGAAAGTGTGCCTGAGGAGCATTGGCCCATGAGTGGAGGAGTTGACTGAGCGTGGGCGCCAGGTGAGGATTGTCAGCGTAGAGAGTGGCCAAGTGTTGCGCCGGACTGAAGGCATCCACGTTGGGTGGAAAGATGCTGCCTAGCAGCTCCACCATTCCTTGCACCAGACTTACACCTCAATACACCGCTTCATTTCCTTAGCTATCTTTACAATTTTAAGAATTGGAACGGAAGTTGATATTTTAGTTTCTTTCTTAAAATGTATGATCTGACGTTAGAAGTTAGATTTTGATTTTTATCGTGTTGAAAAAAGGAAGGCGCAGACACGTTGCTGGAGGAAATAGTGATTGGATAATAATGAGTGAAATAATGAATGGACCTCGCTCAGCATCGGATAGGCCAAGAAGACCGCTCTTGACGCAGCCGCAGATGCTGCTGCAAACTCCAGCGTCCTTGCTGGAAGCCTGTCAAAAACCGCATTCAACTCCAACCAGCGAGCTAAGTGGCAAGCTCACTTTGACTAGAGCCAGAAAAAGAGGCAGGCTGATCTCCAGCACGGAAGCCACGGGCCTGAACTCATCTGCCGTCGCTGCAAATGGCGTGGATAGGATTAAGATTTTTTTGATTTTTAATTTGATTTGAAATTTGAAATTGATTTATTTTTTTTAATTTAATAAGGCCAAAAAAACAGTTAGGCTTCTCGAGGGTGGTGAGGAGGGCGGCGACAGTTTTGATCTCGAAAAGCAGCTCGGCCTTGGCCATCAGCTTGCCGCTCTCGCAAGCACTGCTCACCTGGAATGATGCAAGTGTAGATGAGAAGGAAGGAGGGGAGACGGGAGGGTGACCCTTTGGAGTCTGGGCAGAAGCATGCCCTGAAGATATTGGCTGACGGTTTCCTGGCTCTGGAGCGAGAGCAGGAAGCCTACGCACTCCAGGCAGCGCAGGCGGACCCACTCCTCTGTGGACTCGTCCTCGAATGCCGAGTGGCAGGCTCAAAGCTCTTCTGGTTCTCACCAATTGGGCAGATCAAAGGAGTCAACTCTTTTCTTTGAGGTTAGGGAATGCAGTTCTTGAATATGTTAAACCAACAGTCCCATTCAAGCTAGTCTTTCTTACAGAAGCTGGAAAAACCTTGGATTCCCAGATCCCTGCCGAGAGGGGCGAGGCAGGACTCTCGATCAGACAGAAGCTGGTGCAGGGTTCGAGCGGCCATCGGCCGCAGCTCTACCACCGCCAGCAGTTTCAGGCACACCGACGTGTTCAAAGGCAGAGCCTGCTCCTGCATCCTACCGTCTAAAGTGGCTAGCAAAGTTTTATCGAAATATCAGAACTATTTTTTTCGATTTTTGGATATTTCTATGATTATAAATTTCTTTTGAAATATAGAAATTCTAAGGCCAATGGTGGTGCACATGATAGGTGGAAGAGAATTCTTTGCAATTGGCGATAGGTGGATGGATTTTTGCGCGGCCGAAGGCCGCCTGCCGCGGAGGGCAGGGCAGCCAGAGCTCCGGAGGCCGGAGGGCATGGGTGCGGAGGCCCCGGAGCGTAGCCTAGCATGCGAAGCATGCTAGGCGAAGCGTAGGGGCCGTAGCACCCGTGCCCGGAGGCCGGAGGAGCTCTGGCGCCCTGCCCGAAGCGGCGGGCGGCCAAGGCCAGCTTAAGCAGTTACCCCATTTTTGCGTCCGTCTGTCCGCATATATATATATGTGTGGTTCCGGGGCCGGGCCTCCGCGGTTTTTCAACGAAATTGGCTAATTTTTTGCATGAAGGTCCTTCTGGGTGGTATCTCCAGGCCATTTTTTGGGATGGGCGTAATTTTTCGATTTTCGCCCAAAACTCAATTTTTTGATGTTTCAAAGTACCAAAATTCATAAATAGCTGGTTTTTCAATGAAATTGGCTGAAATTTTGCATGAAGGTCCGCCTGGGTAATATCTCCAGGTCATTTTTGGTGCTTGGCGTAATTTTGCGTTTTTTTCCCAAAACCTAAAATTTTGATGTTTCAAAGTACCAAAATTCATAAATCGCTGGTTTTTCAATGAAATTGGCTGAAATTTTGCATGAAGGTCCGCCTGGTAATATCTCCAGGTCATTTTCGGTGCTTGGCGTAATTTTGCGTTTTTTTCCCAAAACCTAAAATTTTGATGTTTCAAAGTATCAAAATTCATAAATCGCTGGTTTTTCAATGATATTGGCTGAAATTTTGCATGAAAGTCTGTCTAAGTGGTGGTTTAGGACCTTTATTGGGGTTTTGCAAAATTTTAGATTTTTTTCTAAAAAACTTAATATTTTGATGTTTCAAAACTGAAGAACTCATAACTCCCTTGTTTTTAAACAAAATTGGCTGCAATTTTGCATGAAGGCTGGCTGGAGGCTTTGGACCATTATTTGGGCTTTGAGAAATATATGGGGTTTTCCCTAAAACATAAAATTTTGATGTTTCAAAATTGAAAAATTCATTAATCCTTGGTTGATCAACCCAATTGGCTAAAATATGCTCATGTAGCTTCACAATATTGCTTGGAATAGAGGCCGCGCATCTTGGCGACAGCCGAGAATACCTTGTTTTGAAATGGTGGAATAAATTCTTCAGACTTTTAAGTTGCTCTAAAACATGCTCACAATGCTCCAAACATGCCAAAAATTCAGTTTTTTTTTAAAATTTCATTCAATAAATGGTCATAATTTATTCGACAAAATGAACAACCTTGGCGGAGGAGGTGTTGAGGACATGGCTGAGGCTGTGTAGGAGGCGGAGGGCGGTGCGAGCTGTCTGCAGGTCGCTGAGTAGTCCGGGCATCTGATGCAGACTGACGAGAAGGAGGTCGAGTATTGCCGGGGAGTCCACCGACGCGTAGTCCGCGAAGGCATCGAAGGCAAACAGCGCCGCCTCCCCTTCTACCACCGCCGTTTCGCCCTCTGCTATTGCCTCCTTCAAAGAAGTCATCCACTTTCGGCTAAACACATAATACACTAAACCCCTAATATCTTGCACAGGAATGAAGTCATCTTGATTGTTTTAAAGAATTTTGAGTTGTTGCTTTGACAAGGTTTGTCCGCTAAAGATCTGTATTACGAATCGAAGTTTTGCATTCTTTGGCTCTAGAAGGTTCTTCGGATATGTGGGAGTCGGCTTGCCAACCTTGAGCTGAGCTAGAACAATGGCGGCGGCAGCTTCGCCCAGTATGCGATGACTGCAGAGCACAATTTCGGCCATATTGCTGCGGTATTTGTCATAATCCTCCTGAGCTTCCTTCAAGATTCCTTTGGGCTTCAAAGATAAGCATCCAAGCTGGCCAGGCAGAAAAATGTTGATGGACCTTAGAGAGCGAAGTGAAGTGGGGCAGAATGAGTTTGGGCAGTAGCAACCTGAGCAGAGTGGTAAAAAGGGGACAAAGCACTGGCTGCCAGGATTCCGGCTCCTCATTCACGGTCTCTGCAACTTGCCAGTTCTACACCTTGGTTTCTTCTTAGACGGGTTGACAACCTTCGTATAGCTGGCCCCAGAAGTTGGAGGCGAGGTCAGAGACGCTTTCGTCCACCATGTAGGCACCCTCTAGCGTCGTCGTCCTCAGCAACAGCTCCACCACCCCTCGCACCCACACCGCCTCTTCTCAACAACCCCATCGTCTATTCCGCTTGCTTTAGAAGTGCATCACCAATCGATCAGCAAATCTCGTATCACGGCTAAAGAAATTAGACCGTAATTTTGATCAGTTTTAGATTGTTTAGATAAAGGAATCAATGCACAAATTAAGTCTCCATTTTAGGTGGCACACGTCATAGATTGAATATTCGCGATCAACGCAAGTAAACAAAAATGTGATAAAATTAATCAATTAAAAAAAGCAATGAAACATCAGCTATCCGAGTAGGTCAATGCCCTAGGGAGTAGTGGTTGAGAAAAGAAGATGGAGGTAACCAGGGTTGGCATCTGGACGAATGAGGAGGCGTAGTATATGGGCAGCGTGGGCCTCGGCGAGGGCGATGAGAGCGCGGAGGGCGGCCTCTCCATCGGAGTCCAGCTCCCCGCCGCCCGCCAATTGGGCCTGGAGGAAGGGGAGCAAACGGCCGGCGGCGAAGTTGAACAGGCCCGAGCGAAAGGCCGTCTCCTTCCGCCCTGAGCACTGCTCTGCCAGCTTGCTGAACAGGGCTCCCACCTGTATATCAGAGCTCATTTTTTATTGCCAGCACCTAAGGGATTGGACAGCCAAAGGCTTTGTGAGCATGCGAAATATTTCGACGGTGGTCAACAGTCCATTTGGTATAGTTTTCCACTAGCGGGACAGCTCAAAACAAGAAGCCAATTCCTTTAGATTTTTCGACGTAGTTAATTTTGTCAAGTTTGTGCTTGTACAAAATTGAAATTCGACAAGTATAGTGGGTTGAGTGCGAAAAGCTAATTTCAACTAGGCAAGGCAACCTCCTCCATGGAGCCAAGGGAGGCGAGCAGCTGAAGGGCCTGAGCGCAGAGGCCCGCCCAGGCGGGGAGCGGGAAGCCGGGGAACTCCAGCCAGGCCTCAAGACAGCTGACCAGCGTCGGTCCCAGCTCTGCATCCGAGGCCAAGGAGCCCAGCAGCCCCGACAGCAGCTCCCCAACACCCTCCACCCAGGACAGCAGCTGCCCTCGCACCACTTCCCGCCGTCTTAGCTCTCGAATCTAGCAGACACTACCACTTTCTCCTCACTTCCACTTATATTTCTTCTTACTATCTTTCTCCAAAATTGTTTTGAAACATCCCTATCAACAACATAAACAGTATTTACCAGTTTGTCATTCTTTTCCAGTCGCTATTTTCATCTGTTTGAAGCATTGTGAATATCTGCTCTTCATGCTTACTGAAACAACAATGAAATCGTAAGATGAAATCAAATTATTATTCCTTGAAAATTGAAAAACCATTGGAGGACGTGAGTGACAGTTATTTTGTGGAAAAACCTTAGGCAGTTGGGCAGGGATCTCGCCGAGGACTCTGAGCAGGAGCAGAGGGTGCTGGAGGGTCCAGCGATGGGCAAAGTCCTGGAGTGGAGCCTCCCAGAGGTCTGGCACCGACTGCACCGCCAGCAGGGCCAGCGCCGAGCTGAGCTTGGCTTGCAGGGAGCGAGCTGAGCGCTGCTCCGCCTTCAGCATCAGACCCTCCCGAACTCCTTCCAGCCACCCGCCCTCCGTCACCCAGTCCCAGTGCAGGCACAGCACCTCCAACTTATATTCTCTTCCATCTGTTGAATCGAGTGAAACTGAATTTTTCGTGCGCTTGAGTTGCATTATACTTTATGGTAGCATTTTGAACTTCAGCATTGAAAGAACTTAAATTATTTCTGTACGTTCATGCACCTACTGCCTCTAAAAATTGAAAACTACCTTTTTATCCTAGATTCTTTTTCGTGCACGAATTTTCTCATGTCAAGAACACCATCTCGTCCCATATCTGGAAAGTTGAGAGGAGGAAAAGAGACCTCATAGAGGGCGTTGGCGCCGAAGAACTGGACAGAGCCGCCACGGGGGCTGTTGAGGAGGGCGAGGGAGACGGGGATGGCGTCGGGGCTCTGGGTGAAGGCCATGAGGCGGGCGTTGAGCTCCCCCACGCGCTCCGGGGCGGGGCTGGAGTAGAGCTCCACCACCAGCGCCTCCACCGCCATTCTCACCTCTTCACCTATCCTCCCCTTTCTCCTTCCTCTCCCTGCTCCTGGTTTACACCTAATGGCTGCCTGGCGCGTGTGCGGCTGCCTAATAGCTGGGGATGCATTAGAGCTGGGTCTCCAATCCGAGCGGTCCTTATTCAGGCGCCTTTGTTTGGCGCCTTTATGATTGCATTTTATCCTTTGGCTGGAACTTTCTGCTACGTTTAGATTTCAGGCATTTCGTGTTTCCAGTTTTAGGTTCTTTCAAGAGGAGTTTGGCAATCTTTGGATTAAGTCAGAGGGCGAATGTCATAAAATGAATGCAAGCCGTCCAATAATTGATAATTGGGTATCACGAACTTTCGTTCCCAGGAACTTTCGTTCCCGAACTTTCGTTCCCGAACTTTCGTTCCCCGAACTTTCGTTCCCAGGAACTTTCGTTCCCGAACTTTCGTTCCCAAACTTGCCCAACGCATTTGTTGCCTAAAACAAGAGAATATTTGTATCATTCTAGTTATTTTATAAATTTCTAAATTGATAAAGGCCAATACTCAGCAGTTTTGGCATGAAGGTCCGCCTTGGTAGTTTTACCTTGGACCTAATTTTTTGACTTTTGCCCAAAACTTAAAATTTTGATGTTTCAAAGTATAAAAAATCAAAATCCATGGCAATGTGATATTTTGAAGCTGGTAAAATGAATTTCCAAAATATTTATTTATTCCCGATTTATGGCAAAAATCTTGATGTTGATGTTGATCTTAATCTTGATGTTGATGAGTCTTGATGTTTCAAACATTGAAACAAGCACAAATTCATAATATTTCAATGAAACCAGCTGATTTTTGACTTGAAGATCTGTCTGCGTGGTACCTTGAAGATTTTATAAAGAGCTTACAAAATATTTATAATTTCCCTTATGAAAAAAGCCTAAAATTTGGATGCTGCAAAAATTGGAACAAACGTGAATCCATCGTTTGTAAAGGCAATCTGCTTAATTTTGGCATGGAAATCCGTCTGGGTGAAGGCCTCAAGCAAGGCCACGCGGGAACGAAAGTTCGGGAACGAAAGTTCCTGGGAACGAAAGTTCTGGGAACGAAAGTTCGGGAACGAAGGTTCGGGAACGAAAGTTCCTGGGAACGAAAGTTCGTACAACCGATAATTGATAATTCGCTGATATCCGTTGTCGCTAATGCTTCCTTCTTTTCTGCTCAAGCCGAGAGTGAGAAGATGGAAGGGTGCAAAGTAAAGTCTATGGCAAAAAGTTAAATAAGAAAAAAAATCGATGAAAAAGGCAACAAACGTTATTCAAACAAAAGCCTGTCGTAAGCATTTCGTTAAATACCCTTGATGCTATCCGTCCGACCGTTTACATTTTGTAAACTTTCAAGCTCCCTATCTTTATGCGGCCAACTCTATCTTTGCACTCCATGGTTTTCAGCAGCAGACTGTCTGAACAGCAAGTATGTGGCTCTTACTGCTTGTCCCGGTTCTCCTACTGAAACCAATGGCAGCAAACGGTTGATTTTTCGCGCAAGATTTTTCTAGCTCAAATCAGGCAACTTCAGTCTGCTCTTGCGGCCAAGTCATAACCGCGATTCCAGACGGCCAAAGCACCGCCATCTTTTCTTCACCCGGTTCTTTTACTTATTCATTTGAAATAAAATCTTACTAGATTCCGGTTGGAGGCTATCCTAATGCCTACTGCCCGGATCTCTCCTGCAGCTTCATGTTGCACGGAGCTGCTGGAAGTCGTCTGAGCCTCCATATCCTTAGCACCAGTCTTGGGCCCAACGATTCGCTGGCCATCCACGACGGTTTCTGGACCCTGCTGGCAACGTTTCCAGGTCTCCAGGCATTTGAGAAGAGCGAGGCCTTTGGTTTTAGATGCACAAGGAGCAGTTGTCCAGACGAGATTCAAGCAAGCAGTTCGTTTGTGACGGTGAATTTCAGAAGCGGTCGTACCACTGCCAGCAACGCACACTGGCTAGTATTTTAACAGAACTTATTATTTCACAGAAGAAATCATTAAAAGCTCTCAATAATGTTGACAAAAAGACAGCAACTCAGTGAGTGCGTTCTAAAAACGAAACAAGCTACCCAACTGATGATGCCGCAGCTTTATATGCCCTGCCTGTTCTCAATTCCGCGATTTTTCTCTCATTCTAATCCGTTTGGAATGAGCCGATAGGCTACTCCTTTCTTCTCAGATTAAACTGGGTCTCCGTCAAAAAAAGTCTCTCAAAATGCAGCATAAAACTACGAAATTCCAAAAAGGTTGAGTGATCCAGCAAGCGAAAGCTTGGCCTAGCTGCTGCGTATAATTGAGGCTGGTGTTGCTCTATTCGGTGGGAGACAAGTGTGCTGTTGCCTCGCCCTGTCTGAACGGGGGCAGCTGCGAGAATACGCCAGAGGGCTGGTTCCACTGCCGCTGTCCGCCCTGCTGGAGCGGTCGTGTTTGCCAGGAGAGCTCCTGTCAACAGCCTACGACCCCACCGCTCGCCAATCCCGGTTCCCTTTTTTCAAGACATATCCTGATGGCTAAATTATTGCTTTCAAGCTCAAAATTACATGAAACCACCGCAATCTGTTGACTACCTTCGGCTATTGTTGAAGGTTTGACTGGTGATGTTTGTGCGACGTTGGGGCACTGGAATTATTGGGACGAAAATGCGGGCACGTGTTTTTTCCAAATCAATCACAGTCTGCTCGCAACGGAAGCGGACAACGAATGTCGTCTGCTAACCGTTTGTGTCAATTTCACTTTCGAATCGAACATTTGCTTGCAACTTACAAACATTGAGATGCTCTTAATATTTGGCTAAATTATTCAAGGCACCGACACGATCGGTTCGGTCTGTGAATAGGAAAGAAAAGGCCTGGGCTAAAATTCGCTGTGGTGTTGAAGGAGCGGCGAGGTTTAGGCCCTGGGCGTCTAGCGGTTCTCAACTCCAATGCGGCCTTTGCCATGCGCACGGTCTGGTGGGAAAATTATACACCGAAAGTGTGTCTATGGATTTCTGTATACAGTTTTTTCTTCAGGCTCAGGTGAGCTCATTGATTTTAATTGCAGCCCGATCCTGAGCACAAATCCGTGGTGCCTCATCTCGGCAATGTAGAGGACGGTAAACCATGTTTGCCATGGACCAAACACCAAAGGTAAAGCGGCGGTTTGAGGAGAATGCATGTATGTCTCCTGGCCCAACCCGGATACAGTGAGCGTTCTTACAAACAAAAACTGCCACGATGGAACCGCATGGTATCCGGTCTGCCAGATATCTCGCTAATCTTTGGTCTGTCCTGCTTTGATGATTCCTTTTATTGCCTGTTCTACAAGATTACATAACTTCAAAGGACCGAAAACGACCATAGCTAATCGTTTCTGTATTGCCTAAAAAGTCGCCGATTCTTAGCAATATAAGGTCAGCAACTTCTGAACAAACTAAAAAAGATACTCTAAAACTAAAAATGCCTCACTGCCATTATTTTATGCCCCGACAATGCACAATAAGTGTAACCAATGATCCTCCTATTTTAGCAACTTATCAACCAATTTTAGCCTTTTCTGCGATCTCTGGATGCTTTGCCATATTGTTGGAATCAAGGGTTGGCCGATCTCTGTTTTAGAATCAACAAGCGAGCAACAATGGGGCAAAGGCGAGGAGTTTAGATGATGCCAATTTTGTTGGCCACATCCAGGGCATCGTAGTCGGGGGCCAGGCGAACGTAGGCCTTCTTCTGCCCGTCCGGTCGAATCAGTGTGTTCACCTACAATCGCATCACATTCATTCCCCTTCTTATTTTGCTCAAAGCAGTTGCGAGCCAGCCTTTGCTGATGATTGGAAGGGTGAAAGAAGAAGAGAACCTTCTGGACTTGGATGTTGTAGACCTTCTTGACGGCGTCGCGGATCTGGGGCTTGTTGGAGCGCACGTCCACGATGAACACCAGCGTGTTGTTGTCCTGCCTTAGAGGGTAAAAAGATGAGGGAACCTTCTGGACTTGGATGTTGTAGAGCTTCTTGACGGCGTCGCGGATCTGGGGCTTGTTGGAGCGCACGTCCACGATGAACACCAGCGTGTTGTTGTCCTGCCTTAGAGGGTAAAAAGATGAGGGAACCTTCTGGACTTGGATGTTGTAGAGCTTCTTGACGGCGTCGCGGATCTGGGGCTTGTTGGAGCGCACGTCCACGATGAACACCAGCGTGTTGTTGTCCTGCCTTAGAGGGTAAAAAGATGAGGGAACCTTCTGGACTTGGATGTTGTAGAGCTTCTTGACGGCGTCGCGGATCTGGGGCTTGTTGGAGCGCACGTCCACGATGAACACCAGCGTGTTGTTGTCCTGCCTTAGAGGGTAAAAAGATGAGGGAACCTTCTGGACTTGGATGTTGTAGAGCTTCTTGACGGCGTCGCGGATCTGGGGCTTGTTGGAGCGCACGTCCACGATGAACACCAGCGTGTTGTTGTCCTGCCTTAGAGGGTAAAAAGATGAGGGAACCTTCTGGACTTGGATGTTGTAGAGCTTCTTGACGGCGTCGCGGATCTGGGGCTTGTTGGAGCGCACGTCCACGATGAACACCAGCGTGTTGTTGTCCTGCCTTAGAGGGTAAAAAGATGAGGGAACCTTCTGGACTTGGATGTTGTAGAGCTTCTTGACGGCGTCGCGGATCTGGGGCTTGTTGGAGCGCACGTCCACGATGAACACCAGCGTGTTGTTGTCCTGCCTTAGAGGGTAAAAAGATGAGGGAACCTTCTGGACTTGGATGTTGTAGAGCTTCTTGACGGCGTCGCGGATCTGGGGCTTGTTGGAGCGCACGTCCACGATGAACACCAGCGTGTTGTTGTCCTGCCTTAGAGGGTAAAAAGATGAGGGAACCTTCTGGACTTGGATGTTGTAGAGCTTCTTGACGGCGTCGCGGATCTGGGGCTTGTTGGAGCGCACGTCCACGATGAACACCAGCGTGTTGTTGTCCTGCCTTAGAGGGTAAAAAGATGAGGGAACCTTCTGGACTTGGATGTTGTAGAGCTTCTTGACGGCGTCGCGGATCTGGGGCTTGTTGGAGCGCACGTCCACGATGAACACCAGCGTGTTGTTGTCCTGCCTTAGAGGGTAAAAAGATGAGGGAACCTTCTGGACTTGGATGTTGTAGAGCTTCTTGACGGCGTCGCGGATCTGGGGCTTGTTGGAGCGCACGTCCACGATGAACACCAGCGTGTTGTTGTCCTGCCTTAGAGGGTAAAAAGATGAGGGAACCTTCTGGACTTGGATGTTGTAGAGCTTCTTGACGGCGTCGCGGATCTGGGGCTTGTTGGAGCGCACGTCCACGATGAACACCAGCGTGTTGTTGTCCTGCCTTAGAGGGTAAAAAGATGAGGGAACCTTCTGGACTTGGATGTTGTAGAGCTTCTTGACGGCGTCGCGGATCTGGGGCTTGTTGGAGCGCACGTCCACGATGAACACCAGCGTGTTGTTGTCCTGCCTTAGAGGGTAAAAAGATGAGGGAACCTTCTGGACTTGGATGTTGTAGAGCTTCTTGACGGCGTCGCGGATCTGGGGCTTGTTGGAGCGCACGTCCACGATGAACACCAGCGTGTTGTTGTCCTGCCTTAGAGGGTAAAAAGATGAGGGAACCTTCTGGACTTGGATGTTGTAGAGCTTCTTGACGGCGTCGCGGATCTGGGGCTTGTTGGAGCGCACGTCCACGATGAACACCAGCGTGTTGTTGTCCTGCCTTAGAGGGTAAAACGATGAGGGAACCTTCTGGACTTGGATGTTGTAGAGCTTCTTGACGGCGTCGCGGATCTGGGGCTTGTTGGAGCGCACGTCCACGATGAACACCAGCGTGTTGTTGTCCTGCCTTAGAGGGTAAAAAGATGAGGGAACCTTCTGGACTTGGATGTTGTAGAGCTTCTTGACGGCGTCGCGGATCTGGGGCTTGTTGGAGCGCACGTCCACGATGAACACCAGCGTGTTGTTGTCCTGCCTTAGAGGGTAAAAAGATGAGGGAACCTTCTGGACTTGGATGTTGTAGAGCTTCTTGACGGCGTCGCGGATCTGGGGCTTGTTGGAGCGCACGTCCACGATGAACACCAGCGTGTTGTTGTCCTGCCTTAGAGGGTAAAAAGATGAGGGAACCTTCTGGACTTGGATGTTGTAGAGCTTCTTGACGGCGTCGCGGATCTGGGGCTTGTTGGAGCGCACGTCCACGATGAACACCAGCGTGTTGTTGTCCTGCCTTAGAGGGTAAAAAGATGAGGGAACCTTCTGGACTTGGATGTTGTAGAGCTTCTTGACGGCGTCGCGGATCTGGGGCTTGTTGGAGCGCACGTCCACGATGAACACCAGCGTGTTGTTGTCCTGCCTTAGAGGGTAAAAAGATGAGGGAACCTTCTGGACTTGGATGTTGTAGAGCTTCTTGACGGCGTCGCGGATCTGGGGCTTGTTGGAGCGCACGTCCACGATGAACACCAGCGTGTTGTTGTCCTGCCTTAGAGGGTAAAACGATGAGGGAACCTTCTGGACTTGGATGTTGTAGAGCTTCTTGACGGCGTCGCGGATCTGGGGCTTGTTGGAGCGCACGTCCACGATGAACACCAGCGTGTTGTTGTCCTGCCTTAGAGGGTAAAACGATGAGGGAACCTTCTGGACTTGGATGTTGTAGAGCTTCTTGACGGCGTCGC
Source organism: Ptycholaimellus sp. GST1_10 (assembly GCA_030248095.1). Taxonomy (NCBI): domain Eukaryota; kingdom Metazoa; phylum Nematoda; class Chromadorea; order Chromadorida; family Chromadoridae; genus Ptycholaimellus; species Ptycholaimellus sp. GST1_10. The sequence continues at coordinate 37,897 of JASANA010006888.1, forward strand.
GGATCTGGGGCTTGTTGGAGCGCACGTCCACGATGAACACCAGCGTGTTGTTGTCCTGCCTTAGAGGGTAAAACGATGAGGGAACCTTCTGGACTTGGATGTTGTAGAGCTTCTTGACGGCGTCGCGGATCTGGGGCTTGTTGGAGCGCACGTCCACGATGAACACCAGCGTGTTGTTGTCCTGTCAGTTCACGCTGTCTCACTATCACTCACTCTTTAGCCTCACACTTCAACTAGGCTTAACCCAAGCTCATGACCAACTACTCAACAACTCATATCCAAACGAATCTCAAACTTTCCAGAACCAAGCAGACGGAAAAATTGCCCAAAATTAGCTATGCAAAAACGCAATATTTCCTTCGATGAACTGTGAGCTGATTATAAGCGGAAGAATCTAGGAAAGGAGACCTCGATCTTCTTCATGGCGGACTCGGTGGTGAGTGGGTGCTTGACGATGGAGAACTGGTGGAGCTGGGGGTCCTTGGGGATGGACTTGCGGGCGTAGCGCGGACTCCGCGGCAGCGCCAGCGTCTTCGGAAGTCGGAACTGCACCCGGGTGCGCACCTAAAACATCATCTTCTCCATCCAACATCCACTAGACTCATTTGCGAGCTGATGAAATGGACATCGGCGACATCGCCTTTTGTCACCCATTCAGCGAAATCGCTTATTGCTTAGGCTTGATGGCCAATTTGTGAGTCTACAGCAGCAGCTGCGCTCAAAGTCAATGTAGGAAGGAGGCTGGGTTAGAAATGGAGGAAGATGAGAGAGGTGACCTTCTTGACGCGGGTGCCATGGGCCCCTTTAACGACGCGCTTCTTAGCCTTGAGCGCGCGGAGGACCTTGGTCTCCTTCGTCTCCTTCCCCGCCTCCTTCTTCTCCTTCGCCGGCATTTCTGGGTACTTTCTGAGCTTGGACTCTTCACAGACGCGTCTCAGTGTAGTGGCCTCCGTGCGAGTGTGAGGGCAGGGCCGATTGCGTAGTAGGCCTACCGTAGGCCCACTTTGGATGCGCAAGGACTGACGGCGCTGCTTTGAACGCCTTTAATTTCCTGCTTCCTGCATTTACGTCACTTTGGCTTAGTACAGTTTTTTTGAAAGTGTCAAGCTAAATATTGATTCAGAAACTTGAAAACTATAGGTTATAACGGTTGCATGTTTTTGATTTATGTCTTAGCAAAACTCTGCTTAAATTACTCCTGTCACTGCGGAACTGCGCATTTCCAGTCCCCCGTCCAGTGACGGGGGAAGATAAACCACTCGCAACGATAGTTGGAGCCTTGTACCGAAACTCCGAAAAAGATTTGCTAAGTGGCTGATGGACTGCTGGGGGCTTCTCCACTCTCGTCCAGGTGTGGCCAGCCTGGAAGCTTCAACCTTCAAGCGCTCTAGGGCTGAAGTTTGAGTAAGCCCCGCCTGTCCGGTTGCATCATCTTTGTCTGGCAGCAGTTTTTGGGCTGCTGCTGCCTCCTTCTCAAATTCTAGGAGACGTACGAGCGAGGGGAGCCCACTGGCGGAGCTGCAGCAATCCGCCCCCAACTCTCCTCCTCTCTCCTGTGACATCACGCCACCCAGCCACTTCAGTCAAAACATCTTCACGTGCTGCCCATGCGCCGTCTCCATCCTCCGCCCCTCCTTCCATCTGCCAGAACTGTCCTGACTTGCCCGTAGCCACCGAGTGCTGGGACTGGGCTAAGCTCCATGCCTACGCCGCCCCAGCCGGCCTCTGCGAACCGTTCCACGCTGTGAACGATTCCAAAAGTGGGCTGCGCGTCTGCTGGGCCGCAGCCTATGGGCCTCCTCCCTTTTCTCTCCCCTTCCCCTCCCCTTCTTCCTCTTGCTTTCAATCTGGGCTCTCTTGGCTACTCTGCTCCCTGGCACAGCGAGGCAGAGCCTCTTTCAGCAGGGTTGTTTGCTATCCTCCCGAGTAGGATTATTCAATTGGTGATTGCGCATTCCACCACTCTGTCATCACTTCCGAAGTGATCACGTAGTCGCCTGTGGCCTGTGCGAGCCTCCCAGCCATTCCATTCCGCCCATTGATCTCATTCCCATTTCACCCCTTCTTTTCTGGCCCCGGAGGGCAAGCTCCTAGCACTTCCGCTTGAGGAACTAACTATATCGTTCTGAGTCTGAATCTCCTGCCATACTTACAGGCCTCATTTTCCTGCAGTTCCTTCGCTGTAACTTCACTTACATCGGTCAGCCTCCAGTGATTGCTAGCCTGAGTGCTTTCCTCTTCTTCTTGCCCGGGGAATGCTGTCACTGCGGAACTGCGCATTTCCAGTCCCCCGTCCAGTGACGGGGGAAGATAAACCACTCGCAACGATAACTCCAAATGATGCGAACTCGATTGAAAGAAATGTACAAAACTTTTTCTTAAAACCTAGCAGACTAAACAATATTTGCCATCGTGAATGATCATCAGATGGGTGAAGAGAAAGATAAAGATGCAAAAAGGGCCTGGCAGTGCCGAGCTTGGGCGTACAAAAAAATCGATACGAGCTCGGGGTGAGCTACGGTGTAGTCATAGCTACGGAGCACCCCTCTCCCACATTTCACAAAGAAGGACAGCATATTCCAGCAAAGAATGGCTGTCTGATGCAACGTTATGTAACCTACAGGGACAAGGCTGGCACCAACTCATTCCGACTTACGACCTACGATCTACCAGTCATATCGCAACAGCTACAAGTGATGGCTTCCAGAGAGGTTGAGGACAGGTCACCCAGCGATGACCTGCCTGCCTCCGACGACCGGGCTCAGGTTTTTCCGTTTTTGAAGTCAACAGGAGCCAGGAGACAAGGCTCATTATATTGACTCCAAATCATCTCTATGCTGATATTAACAGAGCGTTTTGGATTTTTGAGGCGAGCAAAGTGGAGGTTGCGGAACAGGCAGAAGCTTTCGTCTCCCCTAAAAGCTCTTCAGCTCTCCGAGGCATCTTTGGCTTTTCCACTTCTCTTCCACGCAGCCAGATGAGCCCTTTAAAGGGAGTGGAGAAGAAAGAGGAGGGCGCCGAGGTGGAGGAGCACGAAGAGAACGGTGACGATGGCCAGGATAACCAGGACGACGACGAAGAAGACCCAGATGAAGAGGTGTAGCTTTCCAACAAAAACGGGCACTCAACTGAAAAAAATTGAGGAAGACGAATCTGAATCAGAGGATGAGGACGACAGCGTTGAAGACCCTGATGAAGAGGTGCAACTTCTTAGCGTTATGCAAATCGGACCTGCTTCAAAATTGTCAGGAAGGAGAATCCGAGGATGAGGACGACGCGCCTGTTCTCCATTTTCTCGGCGGCTTTGAAGATGAGGACGAAAACGACAGTTCTGATGAAGAGGTGCAACTTCTGACCTAAATACAAATCGGACTTGTACTCCATGGAATTTTGGGATGGTGAATCCGAGGACGAAGGTGATGATGTCAACGATGGGCCTGCTTTTCAACAGCTCGGCGTGGCCTGGCAACCTTGGCTGTCTGATGATAACCTTGGACGGTTGGGCCATAGCAAATGCCTGTTCTGCTCAGCAATTCTGAGCTGCATGCAGACTGTTTGGCCTGCGAGCCTTTGTGGAAGAGGCGAAGACTGGGAGGCTGGTGCAGAGCAAGCGCTGCATCATTAGCGACGGACTGGACTTCGACCTCGCCGCCCTCGCCATCCTAGCAACTCCGCCCGGCTTCAGTCTTCGCGCCGGCAGGGTTACTCAAAGCCCTAGCAACCAATTAGATGCAGATTTTCTATTCCAATGAATTCACCAAGTTATGTATTTCAACAAAACTTACCACCAATCAATCAATTTTTTCAAGTTGTGCATTGTAGTCCTAAAGACAACAACGAAAATTTAGAAAAAGTTCCTCGTCAGAAGCTTTTGCCGCAGATTTCTAGGCAATCGATCTTGTCGGTGCTGAGAAAGTGCTGAGAAACAACGCTGATGGCGCGGCAGGAAACGGTGTTTACGACCAAATTGAGCGTAGGATGCAGTACATGTTTGTAGCTCATTTCCCTGACGTTCAGATTGTTGGTTAAAAGATGCAATCTCGACTTTTCACACCGTTGGTGTGAAAAAATAGCTCTTTCTGCCAATCTTGCCCCACTGTGATCCCAAGTCAGTGCCAATTATGCAAGCGAATAAATACAGATGATGACAAGCTGTAAAAAGCATGCTCAAAATGCAGTAATTTTTGACCGCGGAGCGGCCCGAAGGGCCGCTCCGCGGTCTATAGAGGTTACTAAACTTTTGTCCTCATGTGTATATATGTATAAGTATCTGGAAATGCTGTCCACGGGCGAATTCTCAACGGATTGCGACAAACTTTTTTTTTCCTGAATGGTAACGCTATTTTAGGAAGATCTGGAGGGGTAGACCCGGAATTTGAGCATTTGAAACATTATTTTTTTGGGTAGAAAGGCTTGAAAATCGCAATATACAGTTTTTGCGCTGTAGCTCCTGTAATCTTGAGAATTGCACAGAAGACTTGAGTTTTTTTGTTCACAAGTCATATATAGCAATTCCAAATCTGTGCTTACTTTCGAAAATGGTTGAGAAACCACAGACTTACCCTCTTGAGTGACCAACTTTCACGCATGGCAATGTCATCAATAATCAGTAACAGCTGAACGGCTAAGAATTGCACAGACGACTTGGGTTATTTTGTTCACAAGTCATATACAGCAATTCCAAATCTGTGCTTACATTCAAAAATGGTTGAGAAACCACAGACTTTCTTTCTTGAGTGACAAAACTTTCATGCACGGCAATGTCATCAATAATCAGTAACAGCTGAACGGCTAAGAATTGAACAGAGGACTTGAGTTTGTTGTATACAAGTCATTAATAACAATTCCAAATCAGTGCTTATTATTGAAAATGGGTGAGAAACCACAGGCTTGCCCTTAGGAGTGACGAAATTCCATGCATTCATATTGTAAGCTGGAAGGTGGTGTGCTCCGCGGTCACCTATTGCGCTTTGCGCCATATACTTGTTAACCAAGGTCAGCCATGATTTAATCGACCGCATTGCCTATCACTTAGGCAACCCTTAAACATGAGCCCAAGATCTACCCCCTTCATAAGTGAAGAATAGGCAAAATGGCTGCCCGAGATACACCCATTGAGCGCCCACCTGAGGTAATTTTTTAATTTTTGCGCGGCCGCAGGCCGCCTGCCGCGGAGGGCAGGGCAGTCAGCGCCCCGGTGGCCGGTGGAGCTCTGGCGCCCTGCCCGAAGCGGCTGGCGGCCAAGGCCAGCTTAAGCAGTTACCCCATTTTTGCGTCCGTCTGTCCGCATATATATATATATATATATTTGTCTGTTCCAGTCCCGTACTCCGCGGTTTTTCAATGAAATTGGCTGATTTTTTGCATGAAGGTCCGCCTGGGTGGTATCTCCAGGCCATTTTTGGCGCTTGGCGTAATTTTTTGAATTTCGCCCAAAACTCAATTTTTTGATGTTTCAAAGCACTAAAAATCGTAAATCACTGGTTTTTCCATGAAATTAGCTGAAATTTTGCATGAAAGTCCGTCTAAGTGATGCCTTGGCCCCATTATTAGGGCTTAGAGAAATTTTTTGATTTTCACCCAAAACTCAATTTTTTGATGTTTCAAGGTACAAAAAATCATAAATCAATGGTTTTTCAATGAAATAAGCTGATTTTTGGCAGATGCATCCATCGAGGTAATATCTTGAAGCTGCCAAAAGGAATTTCCAAAAGATTCATTGCTTCTTGATTTATGGCAAAAAACCTAAAATCATGATGTTTCAAAAATTCGAACATCCATAAATCGATGGTTTTTCAATGAAATCTGTTGAATTTTTGCATGTACCTCTGTCAAGGGGATATCTTCAAGTTGAGAAAACAACTTTGTGAAAAATTAATTATTTCTTGATTTATAGTCAAAAACGTAAAATATTGGTGTTTCAAAAATTTGAACATCCATAAATCCCTGGTTTATCAATAAAATGAGCTCAATTTTGGCATGTATGTTTGTTGAGGCTGTGTCTTGAAGCTGTTAAAAGAATTTTCGAAAAATATTTATTAAATATCACTCTATGGCCAAAAACTTCAAATCATAATGTTTCAAGCATTCGAAGAAGCATAAAACCATGGTTTTATAATAAAAATAGCTGAATTTTGCTATGAAGATCCGTCTAGGTGATCCGTCTTATTACTTGGAGCAAAGGCCGCGCATCTTGGCAATAGCCGAGAATACCTTGTTTAGTGGATTTTCAATGATTTATTAGTTAGATTTATTATTATTTTCAATGATTTGTTCATCTAAAGCAGCGGTAAAACTAGCTTTTGGACAAATTCCTTTAATTTATTCTCTCCTAACGTAAACTTTCAGCACTTCCTCCCTTGCCTCTTCCCTGGCATGAATGAGGACGACCCGTAAAAGGAGCCTCATGAAATACCGTAACAGGTGCCTGCAGTTATTGAGCGTCGGCGTGAATTGGCACCGCCTGCCCAGCTACAGCCTCCTGCACAGGTTGTCAAGATGAGATTTCGCCATTTTTTCCATTCCGTCTCACTTGTAGGCAGAGAATGTGGCAGCTCGGGATGCAGAGGCGGAAACAGCGGCTGTGGCAGTACAGACTGAGGAAGCAGGAGGAACTCCCGTCGTACTCAACGTTGCCAGAAACTGGCCACTCCTCTGCCGATGGGACAACATCGGCGGGTGAAGGGGCTTTTTGACGCATTTTTCCTCTTCTTTAAGAGACGTTTTATGAGAGGAGCAAGAATCGGGTGAACATGAATTTTTTACCCCCCTTTTTATGACAGATTCTGAATCTCCATACATTTTTATGTAACTCCACCAATTTTGGGCGAAACATATGCAGAAATGGGCTCTCTACAGCTCCAAACGTAAAGGAAGGTCAAGATTTTGGCAAATTTTGCGTTTCAGGTACTTGCAGCCACTTTAAAGCCAATTTCTCAAGTATTTTCTGTCAGAGTATAGGCATTATGGATATCGATCGAAAGCTTATAATCAAACAAAGATCACTGTGTCCTTTGTTTGGCACAAAAAGGTGCATATGCAGTGAAAACGGCAATAATCTCCTTGATTTGCAAAAACTTGATTTTGTAATTTTTCTCAAAAATAGGCAATTTCTCAAAATTTTTGTAGAAATTACGCAATCTTAACTATCATTTTCGTTTTCCTCATGAAATTTTGGTCTAGAAATCATGGATATATTTTTATTTGGAGGTGAACCAAATACAATATTTTTACTTTTCTATGTCAGACTCCAAATATGGCCTATGTTATAACATAGGCCAGTTTCACAAGGGTAAAATTTTGGCACTAAAAAACTTCCTGCTCTACCGAATCTGCACACTTCCCAATTTCCTTTTGTGAGCAGCTTGCCCTGAGCCTTATGCAAGTATCTACTAAGAACAAGTATATGGCGCAAAGCGCAATAGGTGACCGCGGAGCACACCACCTTCCAGCTTACAATATGAATGCATGGAATTTCGACACTCCAAAGGGCAAGTCTGTGGTTTCTCACCCATTTTCAAAAGTAAGCGCAGATTTGGAATCGTTATGTACGAATTGTGAATCAAAAAACCAAAGTCTTCTGTTCAGTTATCAGCCGTTCAGCTGCTACTAATTATTGATGCTATTGTCATGCATGAAAGTTTGTCACTCAGGAGGGCAAGTATGTGGTTTCTCAACCATTTTCAAAAGTAAGCACAGATTTGGAATCGTTATATACAACTTGTGAACAAAAAAACTCAAGTGTTCTGTTCAATTATCAGCCGTTCAGCTGCTACTAATTATTGATGCTATTGTCATGTGTGAAAGTTTGTCACTCAAGAGGGCAAGTCTGTGGTTTCTCAACCATTTTCAAAAGTAAGCACAGATTTGGAATCGTTATATACGACTTGTGAACAAAAAAACTCAAGTTGTCTGTGCAATTCTCAAGATTACAGGTGCTACAGCGCAAAAACTCTATATTGCAATTTTCAAGCCTTTCTACCCAAAAAAGTAATGTTTCAAATGCTCGGAAACCGGTTCCACCCCTCCAAATCTTCCTAAAATTGCATTACCTTTCAGGAAAAAAAAAGTTTGTCCCAATCCGTTGAGAATTCGGTGAGGACCAGCATTTCCAGAAATACATATATATATATATACATATATATGAGGACAAAAGTTGAGTAACCTCTATAGACCGCGGAGCGGCCCTTCGGGCCGCTCCGCGGTCAAAAACTACTGGGGTTTCAACTTATTTTTTGAAAAATAGTCCAATGTATGAGGACAAGTCCGAAATTCTCCCTATGCTATAACATAGGCCCATAGTGACCAAAAAATTTTTTGTCTTGAAATTTGATTTCAATGCCCCAATTCGATGCACCGGCCTCAAATACACCCAAATATATAATTTTTATGCATAATTTTGATGAATTTTGAATTTTGAACATTCTTCATATCCTGACCATTCTGGTCTCAAACTGAGAAAACCATTAAAAATTTCAAAATTCAAAATTCATCAAAATTATGCATAAAAATTATATATTTGGGTGTATTTGAGGCCGGTGCATCGAATTGGGGCATTGAAATCAAATTTCAAGACAAAAAATTTTTTGGTCACTATGGGCCTATGTTATAGCATAGGGAGAATTTCGGACTTGTCCTCATACATTGGACCATTTTTCAAAAAATAAGTTGAAACCCCAGTAGTTTTTCTTAGTAGATACTTGCATAAGGCTCAGGGCAAGCTGCTCACAAAAGGAAATTGGGAAGTGTGCAGATTCAGTAGAGCAGGAACTTTTTTAGTGCCAAAATTTTACCCTTGTGAAACTGGCCTATGTTATAACATAGGCCATATTTGGAGTCTGACATAGAAAAGTAAAAATATTGTATTTGGTTCACCTCCAAATAAAAGTATATCCATGATTTCTAGAACAAAATTTCATGAGGAAAACGAAAATGATAGTTAAGATTGCGTAATTTCTACAAAAATTTTGAGAAATTGCCTATTTTTGAGAAAAATTACAAAATCAAGTTTTTGCAAATCAAGGAGATTATTGCCGTTTTCACTGCATATGCACCTTTTTGTGCCAAACAAAGGACACAGTGATCTTTATTTGATTATAAGCTTTCGATCGATATCCATAATGCCTATACTCTGACAGAAAATACTTGAGAAATTGGCTTTAAAGTGGCTGCAAGTACCTGAAACGCAAAATTTGCCAAAATCTCGACCTTCCTTTACGTTTGAAGCTGTAGAGAGCCCATTTCTGCATATGTTTCGCCCAAAATTGGTGGAGTTACATAAAAATGTATGGAGATTCAGAATCTGTCATAAAAAAGGGGGTAAAAAAATTGGACTATGCTAGCTCCCCCCCCACTTAAACATTCCCCCCCCACTTATACATTCCCCCCCACTTAAACAATCCCCCCCACTTAAAAATTGAAATTTTTTTTATTGCTTTAAAATACATATCTGTGAATATCTCGAAGTTTAAACTCAAGGAATTTGTTTCTAAACAACAAAATACCTACTTTTTTAGTTAGTCTATACCGGATGGCGGGCGCATGCCTACCAGGAGTAGGGGCTTGTCCCCTACAAGGAGTACCTTTCAAGATTCCAACTGAAGGGCTTAGATGCATGCTCGTCCTCGACGAGGTCATGACTGTGGCAGTACCTAATATACTATGATCAATTAGTAGGTACTGCCACAGTCATGACCTCGTCGAGGACGAGCATGCGTCTAAGCCCTTCAGTTGGAATCTTGAAAGGTACTCCTGATAGGGGACAAGCCCCTACTCCTCGTAGGCATGCGCCCGCCATCCGGTATAGACTAATTCGGTTTTGACACAGTAAAAAAGTAGGTATACAGTTCTTCAGAAACAAATTCCTTGAGTTTAAACTTCGAGATATTCACAGATATGTATTTTAAAGCAATAAAAAAAAATTTCAATTTTTAAGTGGGGGGGATTGTTTAAGTGGGGGGGGAATGTTTAAGTGGGGGGGGAGCTAGCATAGTCCAAAAAATTCATGTTCGCCCCCTTGTGTGGGATTCGTGCTCCTATCAAAAAACGCCTCTTAAATATTTGATTTCTAGGGTTTTGGTTCATTAAACAATTGATTTTACGGCTGTGGTTCCTGCTAAGTGGAATCAAGGTGTGTGGTGTAAAGTCCGTTGCTGAGATGATAAGTCTCTTAAATATTTTTCCAGAGAGGCATAATTAATGCCATAAATGCATAATTGATACCGTAACAACTTATAAATCTATGATAGTGATTGCGGAAGGTGAAGCTTAAAAACCGATCCCAATTGAAGTTTAATGAAAATGGAAGCTTTCGTGGTGGAGGCCAAACGTGGAAGGGTGGGGAGGGGTCAGGCGAAACTCTGTGCCATCTCTAACTCTCTCAATGGTTCCGCCCAGGCTGTTCTGGCCATATCTGCTCCATTCCCGAACGGTTTCAAGCTTCGTCGCAACATGGTCTTTCTCAATCAAACCTCAGCTTCACTTTTGCTGATATAGTGCCCAGTATAGCTGAGAGTTCGGCCTAAAAATCTACAAACTAACAATTATGGGAATTAATTACTGGACTAATAGTTCTGGCGAATTCATTAATACATTTTAATAATGGTATTAATTAATTGTTTTTTTTAGGAAATTCGCGTGAAAGCAAAGCTGGGTGAATGGATGCCGGGCGAGGATACAGGCGAGGCAAAGTTTTCTGAGTTTTGCCGTCTAAAAGGTCTGCAATTTACGCTCACAGCGGCCCATACTGACATATGGAGCATCGAAGAGCACAATTGAAAATATTAGATATCCGTGTCCCCCAAGCTGGAACAACGAATATATGCCCATATGCCAATCAGTAAAAAGCTTCCGACCCTGTATTGCTCTGATAACTGCTGCCAATAGAAAATGTTGACGCTTATATGGTTTTCATGGAAGATGGGCTTTGGTAAATCCGCTTTGCTAGTCAGGAACAGCCATACTCCGAAAGACACTTTTTGGTTCAGATTCAAGAAGAAAACTTAACGCCTGCAGTCCGTCACCAATCAATTTCAAGCGAACATGTGTATTGCACTGCATTGCAAAATCAACACATAAAAAATGGACAGTTCAGTACAAAATAAAATTAAATAATTTTTGAAACTAAACCTTAGCAAGATGTTTTGCAACACTTCGAGCTCCTAGATTTAGCCTTTTTTCAAAGTTAGCAACTAAAAAAAACTAATAATCCACAAATTTTGCTCAAAAACATGATATGTGCTTTAAATTTGCGCCAGGGAAATTGTTTTGCGCGTTGCCTGACTCGCCTTCCGACAACTCAGCCTCAATCCACATTGGCTCTTCGCTGGGACATGGGTAGGGTGAAAATACTCCTCATGCCCGCCACACCACCAACGGTTAGCTTTTCTTTTGAGCCTCCTAAAAATAGTAAAGTAATGCTAGGTTCTGGTGCGAGAGTTCCAAGTGGCCAGACTTATCGGCACCCACGGAGCCACCATCAAAGGCATCGAGGTTTGTTTTTTCTGTGTTCGTCGTTTTAAAAGAACCTTAGCCGGAATATATCTGCAATCTCTTGCCCATCAGGGTCAGAGAAAATTGTTGAAAACGAGTTCTCAAAAAACGGGCCCTGGAATGAATGCTTTCACCATGAAAAACTTTATTGTCCTGAGAAGCCAGTAAACTAATAAAACCCAAATAGGAACTAAAGTGGACCATTTGTAAAATAAAATGAATAAACACTGGAAATTTTTTGAAAAAACAAGCATAATATTCTTGATTCATATGCCTTTTCATGTTTACATTTTATTCTATGCCTTAATATTCCGCTCTTTTTTCAATTGCTCTCTTGTTCCCATTCTTCAAGGAAAGGGGGTGATATGTTTAACACATTCAAATTTGCATGAAGACGGAGTACGGGGTGAGTCTAAACCTGCAGCGACACAAAGAGACCAAAGATGGACGCATTCCTCTGGCTATTACCGGGACACCCGCCAAAGTTTGCCCCTGTTTCTTCAGCATTTTAACTCAAACTAAAGTATGATCAGAAAAAGGGCAAAAAAATTTACTTATATCCCAATATAGCATGCCTAATGGTTTCAGTTAACTGAGAGGGATTTTCAAGCCTTTCTTAAGTTAGCTAGGTGTTAGATAAAGCTCAGTTGAAGCTGAGAACGAAGTTGTTTTGAAGAAGCAAGCAGTGACCGCATACCTGCTCAACCGGGGTATAGCTGAGCAGCCTTGCGTTGAGGTTGCACAGTTTTACTTATTTCTTTCCCAAAATGAATGTTTTTGGTTTCAATAGCTAAGGTTCGATTAATGTCTTGAATTATGAATTATTATATTATTATACAAACGTTTTCTTAAATGAAACGTTGATAAGTAGGTCTTAAGTGGAAGAAAATGAGTAAATACTTTTGTAGCAGAGAAGGACTCAAGCTAGCAGCAGTATTCCAATCTCTCAGGACGGACTCAGTGAGACCGATACGAAATGCTTCGATGATAATGAAGAAGCTCGCGTTAAAAGGAAACATCTCTCCAGCTCTACCTCCAGTCAAGTTTAAAACTTTCAGTCTCCAATCCAGCAGATTAGAACAAAGAAACTATATTTTTGATTCGAAAGATATTTTGCATTTAGACGAATTATTGCTTTAGAAATTGCCTTTGGTCAATTGCAGAGCCAAGCTGCAAAAAATCGAATTGGGTTGCTGCACCGCGCTTCCCAGGTTCATTCAAATTTGTATGCCTCATTTAAGTGCATTTTTTCGACTGAAATTGGAATCCAAATGTTCGAAATGAAACATAATCAATAAAAGCTCTACTATTCGATTTACAGACGGATTTGGAGACGAGCGCGGGGTGCATGAGCGTGGATGAGTTGCTGATGGCAGTGCCGGGTCTGCTTTCTCACCTCCCACCTCCTCTCCAGCCTACGGTGCTTTATCCTATTTTCTTCTGCAATTCATAGGGTTGCCCGAAAGAGCCTTGTACTGTTTGACAAAAAGAGCAGTCCGATGGCTTGACGTTTGGGCGTTTGCTGGTTTGAGGATGAGAAAGAAGCAATGCGCAGTCTCTCGGAAAATCCTGCGAAGACGGAGCTGATGGACAAGGATCTGCCGGAAAGCTACGACTCTTGCGCCGTCCAGTGTCCAGAGCAGCATACCAAGGCTTCCAAACCTTTTTATGTTCTTCAATTTTCCCAAGATTTTCCAGTGTTTTCGTAAAGTTTCTGCCTACTTTTTCACTGAGCCTCACCATTTGAAATTGGTTTTTTTCCGAATTGGCAGAAACATTTTTGGAAATGATGCTCAGTTTTCAAGCAGTTGTTTTGAGAAATTCCAGTGACTTGATTTCAGGCGGGTTTGGCAGAGGCGGTGAGGCGACTGGATGAGTTCGTTCGGGAGGCGGAGAAGGATTTGCAGCTGCTAGAGGACCAGAGCCAACTGGTGAGTCTCCTCTGTGAAGTCAGCGCTGCCCTTCTCGCCTCCTCTTCGTCCGAGCACTGACATCATTACATATTTCCTCCTTCAACTTAACCCATTCATTGGAGCTTACCAACTTTCGGGACTTATGGTCATTGGTGCTTGCTTTGAGCTTGAGGTTGTTTTAGTAACTTTTCGGATTGCTTGTTTCAATTGCTTCTGTCTGTTTGGTGACAATTCATAGCGCGTTTGAGGAGACCTAGAACTCCACAACTAAAACTTCAGCTGATAAATCAAATTACCCGCCTTTTACAAAGTACTGATAGCCTTTCGTTTCAAAAGCTGCAAAGTTGGTTAATTGCCAAAAAAACTGGCCAAACAATGTTTTCAAATCAATTCAATGGCTTCAGTGAGTGACTCTGCTGCTTTTTCGCTGCAATGTCTTTGAGTGCCAACAGTTATTTGCCGACGTCGAACATTCTAAAGCGCTCCTCCAGAAGCCGGAACCTGTGTCTTACGCATCTCGTGACTCAGCCAATGCAAACATCTCCTCGCACCCACGCCGCCCCAAGCTTTCTCCAATCATGCACTGCACCCTAGTACCACCAGTGCCTGCCATCAGTATCGCTTCAGCCCAAAAGAGCGAACCCTTGTCGGTCTGTTTTGACACCGCCCTGAAACTTGTCTGCCAATTGCTCCGTCGCAGTGATGTGCGCTTTTTTGCAGCGGGGAATGGGTGGCAGAGAAGAGCAGGGAATGGGAAAGGCCTCAGCAAACGGGCCACGAGCACTGCGTCAGGGGCCGCCTTCAATGTCCCTGTTTGCTCGAGCCGCCCCCGCGACACACACCAGCACTGCAGGAAGGCAGGGGGAGGGCAGAGGGGGGCTGTGCCCATAAACCCGTGAACACCCCCGTTCCCCTCTATTGTAATTGCGGCAGAACTGGTTCGGCCGGGGCCCTCTTACCTGCAGGAGACTTCAGACGATGTGCACAGAGCCCCCTTGCCAGCCTCTCCCACTCTCAGCCCACCACACCCCTCTCCTCCAGGGGCGGGGCAGTCCCAGCCCTCACTCCTACACCGCCTCTCCGCGGAGTGCTTTCGCACCAGCCCCCTGTGACTGGGGAGGAGAGTTTGAAAGTGGAAGTGTTTGAAGGTGAAGAGGAGAGAAAGATGATGCTGGGGATGCTGATGTTGGTGGTGGTGGTGTGGGGGGCGCAGGGGGAGCAGACGGTGCATGTGATGGGGACGCTGACCTGCCCGAACGGGGCCGGGCAGAAGGCCTACCTCGCCCTCTACGACAAGGACACTGGTGCTTCGGGCCTTGGCTTGGCTGGAGCAAGAGAAGGAGGGAGAATGATTGCAGCCGGCTTCGATGACACGATGGCGAAGCAGACGGTGACCTTCAACAGCCAGGGCAAGGCCACCTACGACCTCCAGGGTTCGGCCAGCGATGTCGGCAGCAGCATCGACCCTAAATTCAAGGCCTCTTCCCCATTTACACGCCCTTTCCATGCCCCCTTTTCATTGCTCTCTCTCACTTTGCAGATCTACACGGACTGCAACGACGGAATCAAGGTGGCGTTGAGGAGAGTCCGGGAGTGTTGAGAGAGGGAAATGAAGAGCGGACTTTGCAGCCGTGCCAGCGTAAGCTGAAGTGGACGGTGCCCAGCTCTTACATTTCCAGCGGCAGCGTTGCCCGAAACGTCTTCAAAAACGACGTCAACCTTGAGGCCAAGGTTCAGCCTCCCTCTTTCTTTTCGCATTCAAAAATCTTTGCCATTTTTTTTGCAAAATGCCCCTGTCCAATTCATGCTCCCTGTTCGATATGAACGCCTCATTTTTCAGCAATTAGGATTAGGATAGTTGATTATTTTAGATTTAAGAAATGAGGTAAGGGTGATTTGTTGAGATGTCGGGAGAGGAGCGAGACTGCAACGCCTTCCGCAGCCTGGGCTGGAACTCTGGGGCCTCTGTGGCAGCTTCTTTGGCTCTCACTGGAGCCGCCCTGCTCGCCTACCTCCTCTAATCCCCCCTTTTCTGCTTTTATTCACTGGTAGTGCGCTTTTTTTGCCATAGTGAGGCTGTAAAGTAGATTGTTTTACTGCGAAGCTTGTGCACATACGCCACGGACATGTTATCGCTTACGTTACCGCAATTCGTCGGGTCTTTTTCGCAGTGATGCTCTGTAAGCATGAACCTCAAGGATGGCTTCTGCGAATGTTTCACAGTATTAAAAGGTGACATTTTGTACTTGCATGGTTGCATCTCCTATCAAACAAATCATCAAGCTTGAACGAGAAGTTCTCTAGATCAACAAAGGATGTAAAGACGAAAGCTACAGTTTGGATTAAAGCCACAGTTCGGCAAACACATTTCTTATTTCTTATATCCAAAATTTTCCAAGCTAAGATACGGCTTATTCAGTTGACGTGCTTGGCCTGAAGCTTCACAAATTTATTAAACTATACAATTGATGCTATGCTTTTAAGTTTTTTTTATTCGCCTTCCGTGTGCCGCGTGGCGAAAGTGGTTTCGGGCAAAAAATAAAGGTGAGTTTTAAAACTTTTAGGCTAGTTTGTTGACAGATATTGAGTTGGCATTGGATGCGATCACGGACTATGATGCCAGCTTTGGTAAGGATACTGGCATCTTCCTCCATGATGCGCTAGTTTACGGACTAGACGACTGACTGTGAAATCTAAGAGAAGGCGCAGATTTCCTTTAGATTTCGAACTCCAAAAGAAACTATTGATGAAAATTTTTCTGATATATGCATGAAGTATCTCTTCAAAACATTGCTATTTTAATCAAAATCATGATACCCACTTACAAACGTTTGGATCACTAGAACGTTTGGAACAGATGCCCCTGCTCGGCGTCTACGGCGGCGGTGGTGGCACGGGTGGAGTGGGAGCGCCTGGGAAGCCCATGCCTGGCAAATTAGTCTTTCTTCAAGACGACAAAAGCCTTACCGCAAAGTCCTCTGGAAGACTCTGGGGAAAGTCTATGGGGCTAGTCCTGAGGCTAACGCAGAGTTCAAAGTCCAAAAGCCTGACAGGGCTCACAAGCACCTTCTTGGTTTTCACAACTTTCTCTTCAAGGATTCTATCCTGTTAGTTCCCATAAAACTAGCTCTTCAACTAGGAAAAAATAAAAGAAAGGGAAGACCCAAACTAGAGTCCTAGGTCATCCCTCCTCAAAGCAGGCCCCAGGCCAACCAGGAGACGGTGGTGGCCCGAGCGTGCCCACGCTGGAGGGCGGCGGCGGGAAGCGCATGCCGGGATGGTGGTGGCGGTGGTGGGCGGGGTGGAAAGGCCCCGGGCGGCGGCGGCGGAGGGCCGGAGCGCGCTGGGGGCGGTGGGGGCATGCTGCGTGGGGGAGGGCTGGGTAGGTGGAGGGTGCCGGGAGCGGGGGGAAGGCGCCCGGAGTGCCCCAGCCGGGGGCGGCGGTGGGGGAGGGGGGGGGGGGTGGGCATCGGTGGAGGGCGCGTCATCATACCTACAAGTGCGACTGGATGAGTTCATAAAGACTGGTGATTTGTTAAGAATCCAGGTTTTGGGGGGAAATGCCCTATTTTTTACAAAATTAGAAGACAGAGTCCTTCTTAATCCTGAAGATGTAAGACTTAGACAGGCAAGCAGGCTAAGAGGTGGTTGGGGAAAAGGGTGACTGAGCCATGAGAGTGGGTGGAGCAGAGGGCGGTGGAGACGGGGGTGGAATGGGCGTTGGGGTGGCCGGAGGTCGCGGAGTGCCGAACATGGACATGGGGGTGGGCATGGCGGGCATGCCGGACGGTGTGAGAGAGGGCGGCGGCGGGGGGAAGCCCATGGGAGGGATCGGCATCGTCGGCAGCAGCATCGGCGGGGCATCCGCCAACAAATGGTGAGGCCTGCAAAATGGATTTGGCAATTGAGCCCAAATATGTTTTTGCTTTGAATTTTTCAATTTTAGATTATTTTTTGGGCTATTTTTGAATTTTACATGATTTCATTTGTTTGAATATCTGGTAATTTTGAAATTATAAAGTTTTTCTGCATTTTTAAATCTTTTTTTAAATCGAAAGATTGAAATAGGAGAAATGGGAACAAAGTGGCAAGCGTACTGATCGGTGGGGAAGAGTGGGTCTCTGCTGTGCCAGGAGACGCTCGGCGGCGGTGCCGTGGCGCTCCCCCTTGGCGTCCTTCTTGAAGGCGTAGGAGAAGGAGATGGGCCGGTTGCTGAGGTACTGCCCCTTCATCGCCTCCATGGCCGCATCTGAAGCCTTGAAGGAGGCAAAGTTCACGAACGCAAAGCCTTTCGAGTTCCCCGTATCTGGGTCTTGCATGACCTTCGGCACCTGGAAAACTCCCCAGTCTAGCAATTACTCTGAATCCATGCTCCCTGAGATTGAATGAATAAGGAAGGAAGCAATAGAAGTACCTGTAGCGGAGAAAGTGTCGTAGAGCAATTTCTCGTCCACCTCTGGGTCCAGGTTGCCGATGAAGATGTTGGCGCCCACGTCCAAGTTCTTCTGGTGCGTGGAGGACTTATTTTTTTTCTTTCTATTCTCATCATCGGCAGAGCCGGAAAGTAAAGCAGTGGCAAAAAAAGCACTGCAAAACGAATGAGAGGAGAGCGGATTGGTCACAGGTTGAGGCTCACGTAGGACTTAAATTTTCGTTTAGAGCTGAGGATCACTGCTTCGGGGATTTGGTTCCAAGATCGGATACATCTTTGGGGCCACTGATTATTCTGAGCACCGGATGCATTCCTATCAAAAATAAGGCGGCAATTGTGAAGGAGGGGGCGGGGGTTCACCTTTCTAGTGAGCAGGCCAGGGCAAATCTGTCTGTAATGATAGGCATCATACAGGAAGGCTAGATTGTTTAGAAAGTGGCGGCGTTCAAGGCTATCAAGAGAGACGCACCGGCTTCCCGAACAGCTTTATATTGTTCATGATCTGCAATGCTAGGGCCTAGGATGCCAGAAAAGCTGGAATAGTTCGGAAAATAAGTTTTTTTAAAAACTATCAAAAATATTTAAAATTAGAGACAGAAAAGGGATGATGGCATAGTCGGCATCCTCCTCGCCCATGAACTCCACGAAGCCGAAGACCTGGTGGGAGCCAGTGATGCATTCCTTGGGGATGTGGACGGAGACCGCAGTTTAGTAACCAAGCGCAAAATCTCTGCTGCCCCTCCGCTTTCGTCACTCGATTCATTCTATGTCTATAGTACTTATTGCGGATTGCCTGCCATGACTCCGCCCACGATTGTGCATACAGCAGCTGAGGAGGTTCATCCCAGCCTTGTCCTGTTCTTTTCTTATCACTGAAAACTGATGAAAGATTGCCAGGCAGAGCGAATGAAGCAACTGGGCTGCTCCAGGGTTTGCTGCCAGCTTCTCAGTTGAGATATAAGCGGAGTAAATGGGAGTGTTTGAGGTTCTGTGCTGCGGCAACGGAGAGATGGGCCAGCTACCTACTCAGCGAGAGTCGGACAAGAAGTTCCGCGCCGTCACCTGGCCGCCCGCCCTCCTCAAGGAGGCCGACAAGAACTTCATCGCCGTCACCGCCTCCGGCCTACACACCCTCGTCCTCTTGGCCGATGGACGGGTTCAATCCTCTCCTCCAACCCCAGCTCCATGTCATCCATCCATCTGGCCCTGTGCACAGATCATCAGCTGTGGCGTGAACGACGAGGGGGCGCTGGGGCGAGGCACGGAGGACGAGGATGCGGCGAGGGTGCCGGCTTTCGTGGAGGGGCTGCCGGAGGAGGGGGATCCAGTCATCGCCATCGCCGCCGGGGACTCCTATGGGGCTGCGCTGACAGAGCAGGGCCGGGTCTGGGCCTGGGGCACCTTTCGAGTAGGCTCTTTCTCCAAAGCCCTCCGCAATTGTTGATGGTAGCCTGGGACGATTGTAGGGCACGTCGGGGCAGGTAGGCCTGGGCGTGGTGCGGGAGCAGATCGGGGGCCGACGCGGTTTCCACGAGACCATCATCGGCAAATCCACTGAGCCGCACCTACTCTACGACCCACCCAACTATCATCGAAAGTCACTCATTTTCTTCCTCTCCTTTCTTTTAGAATCAGCAATGCCCAATTACGCTGACAAAAAGGCTACAACTACATCTAGAAAATCACTTTATCTGAAAAAAGGGAATTACTAATTACTCATTCTCTAAAGAGAAGAAGCATGATCTGCGGATAATTTCTGTGGCTTTTTGAGTTCCAGGTATTTTTGGGTTTCTGATATCTTCAGATTTCTAAAAAAAAGCGAGAGCGGGTTTTTTCCAGAGCAGTGGAGCTGAGCGGTGGCGCCAACCATGTTGTGCTTCTGCTGGCCAACGGGAAGATGATGACTGCCGGCGTGGGCATCTGCGGCCAGCTGAGCAAAATCTCCATCCGTCTCCACGCCACCTACCACGAGGCCGACCATCGACTCTCCAGTTCTCCATCCACCCCACGGCTCATGGCTCATGGGGATGGGATGGATTGGAGAAATGATGCTCAAACCGGCCCTGGTGCAGCTGCCGAAGAGTGTGAAGCGGGTGGAGCGAATCTGGGCCACCTCCTACGCCACCTACGCCCTCTGTCAGGACGGGGACAAGAAACTCCTCTACGCATCCGGCCTCAACAACTACGGACAGCTAGGTTCTCCGCCTCCTTTCTCCTGCCACCATCCTTTGTTGGTGCATCCATTGATTTGCTAATCTTCAATAGAGCATTAGCAACCAGCATCGGAATGGCTTCATCCATGGAGCAGTCTAAATGCTGTGCTGTTCAGGTGTGGAGGATGTGCTGGACGAGGAGAGTGGAGTGCCAGCGAACGCGGACTACCTGAGGCCTGCCGTCAAGCTGAACAATCTGGACGGCCTGGACCCCGCCGGCTGGACCCACTTCGCCGGTGATCATCACCTTATCGCGCGGTACCATTTTCCTGCTTCACGATTTTGACAACTAAAAGTTTTTTAAAAGAATTTATGTCTGAATTGAGGAGACTTTTTATTTGTTGTAACTATTTGCTTCAACTATCTAGGCCTTTTTACAAGCAAATGCCAATTGTCAGCTGAGTACGCAAATGCTTTGAGGCACAGCAACGGATCGGTGTATGGGATGGGGCGGACGGAGGATGCCCGACTGGGAAAGAAGGAAGAGGAGGCGCGATGGGATCCGGCACCGCGACGTCTTCGGGACCAGAACGCTCTGGCCGTGGCCGGCGCCGGCTCCTCCTCCTTCATCCTCATTCAAGGCTCTTCCCTAGTCATCCATCCTCCTCTATCAATGCTCTTTGCCATGCAGAGTCGGAAATGTCGCGAGCCTTGTACGCCTTTGGCCTCGACATGCATGGACAACTAGGTCTCGGCTTGCAAGAAGGCGAAATCTCGGATCCCCAAAAGGTGCTTCAAATCTTTCCCAATTCAATTTATCAGATGAATTTGTCAGTTGCAAAATAGGTTGATTTTTCTTTTTCTTTTTTTGTAGTTGAGTTATAGTCTAGTTTTTTCAAAGTACTTTTTAATAAATTCTCAAATGGCTACAGGTGCAATCAAAGCACCTAGCAAACGAGGAGGAGGAATGGACCATGGAGAGCGTAGCTGCCGCGGAGCAGCATACGCTGATATTAGCTTACCTTTGATTCCGTTTACCGTTTTCTGTTACCGTTTTACGCGTTCAGATGGATTCAGGCCTATAGCAGATGCGAAGGAAGCGAAGCAACAACAGAAACAGCAGATCCAGTTAATCTGGGACTTTGTGTAAAATCTTCATAAATTTTGACTTTTTGAAATTTTAGATCAAACTTAACAATTGAATTTGTTTTTCTCGAGAAGACTAATAAACCACAAAAGAACTTCATGGTCAAAATTGGGCATGAGTTTGATTGATTTGAGCCATTTATAGTCTATTTATAAGCCATTTCCAATTCCAATTCTAAATCGGCCAAATCAACAGCCCTCTAATCCGAGCAGGTTGGCGCAGGTATTCTGACAGTACCTGTCAAATAGCCCATAGATCCAAGCAGCCTGCTGACAGGAAGACTTTCTTAACTCTTTTAGGAAGGGTCTCTTGTTACTGAGGACCTTCTGCATGCTCGCCGAAAGCTGGTCAACACCGGACACCCGAGGGGAGCAGTAGAGCTGACAGCGGTGTGGGTTCATGCGGTCTTCGCAGCTGCCTCCCAACGCCGCTCCTTCGCCGCCGCCTAATATCTGCCAATTCGGGGACCATGTTCTGGCAAAGACTGAAGCGAAATCTTCTGCTAGCCCTTCATGGAATCCTTCTGTCTGCCCTTAAACAGCTGGCACAAGAGAGAGCAAAAGAGCAAGGGCAACTATCATGGTTGTGGTCTGAATATAATTCTGATCGAGGCAGAGTGAATGGATGGAAAGCCTGTGGGATAGCTGCTCTTTGATCGACCGTTCCGTTGAGTTGGATAAAGGCTGGGAAAAATTGCACCTCAAGAATAATGGGTCTTCAGAATGCGAGCAAGAACGATAGTTACAGTTTGCCGGCTGGAAGAGTGAAGATGAATCAACGGAAGCTAAACAAAACACAGTGAGCAGTCTAACTAAGCATCATTTTTAGGAGCAGAAAAAGTGAAAAATGGTACAAGCGCTAAGCATGAATTTACAAATAGGCTTACTTACGCAATGAACTCAACTGTTTATGATTCTACATTCTTATACTCGTGAAATGGAAACTATCCCAAGTTATGATCAAAGACCATAAGTTATAACTGGCTCGTAAATAAGTTTTTGGGTCAAACACACTCGTTCCATTGTTTCCAATCAACATGCCTTTATTCAACAGTGTTTGCTTTTGAGGTCACGCTTCTTTTTGAGGTCTAACAGAGCCTAGACATTGGAAACTTGTGCCTACTTGATACTTCTGATAGGGGACAAGCCCCTTCTGCTGGTAGGCATGCGCCCGACTACCTAGATTGATTGGAAAGTTGCCGGAAAGTCCGGGAGCGTTCTGGCCCCAGAGGGAAATTCAGGTCCTACCTAACCGTGCAAGTTCGGGCCAAACGTATAACATAGTTTGAAGTGCGGGCCAGAAATGAGCTTAGCAAGTGATTGTATTCCTTTTCCATATAAAATCAAATGTCCTGCATCTAATGGCTGCTTGGTAACAACCTGAATGTCTCACTCAAAGCTAAGGGTGAAAAATAGAGTAAACCCGGCCTCAGATCTTTGCCGCAGAGTTTCATATGCTGTTTTGAAATGTTGCTAAATGATGGTTTTGCCGCAGAGTTTAAGGCTGCGGCAAAGGCATAATTTGCAAATTGATTGTTTTGGGTATGATTTTGCCGCAGAGTTTGTTCATCTCTCGCCTGGAGTCGTTTGGAGGATGTTGTTTTTTAAGATTTTGCCGCAGAGTTTTTCAGGAATTTGCCGCAGCATTTGACATTTTTTTTTGGATTTTGCCGCAGAGTTTGATCATCTTCTTCCGGAGTCGTTTGGAGGATGTTGTTTGTCAGGATTTTGCCGCAGAGTTTTTCATGAATTTGCCGCAGCTTTTGTCATTTTTGTCAATTTTAGGATTTTGCCACAGAGTTTATTATTTACTTCTCAATTCGATCCTACTCTGGCGGAAGTGGTCGTCTTCCATCTTCCTGGTCTTGTAGTCGGCCCAGCTTCCGCCTGGAGTCATTTGGAGGATGTTGTTTTTCAGGATTTTACCGCAGATATTTCCAAGAAGTTGCCGCAGAGGGGGGGTATGAATTTGCCGCAGAGGTTTTCAGAGGGGTGAAGTCTGCGGCAAGTTCCGGACCCTCCTAGCAAATAGGAACTTGCCGCAGAGTTTGGTGTTTTTGATGAAGTTTGCCGCAGAGTTTGGTGCATTTTTTTTCCTCGTATTTTGCATTGATCTGCTCTGGTCATCTTCCATTTGTTTCAGCTTGTGATGCGTGTTGTTGGTCTTTGCTCTGAGCCAAGATTGGGTAAGGAAGAGACGATTAGTGATGGAATATATGAAGAAGGTAGTAAGAAGCAAACGGATGCACTAGTAGCCATCTATAGTATTAGAAAAAAAGAAAAGGCTGCGGCAAAATCCTAGAAATCGATTAGTATTAAAAAAAGGAAAGTCTGCGGCAAGTTCCAGAAAAGCAATCCAAGGTGAAAAGAGAAAAGTTAGTAGAAAAAGTCGTGGAAATTGATTAGTTTTAAAAAAACAAAAGTCTGCGGCAAGTTCCAGAAAAGCAAATAGTATTAAAAAAGAAAAGTTAGTAGAAAAAGTCATGGAAATTTATTAGTATTAAAAAAAAAAGTCTGCGGCAAGTTCCAGAAAAGCAGACAGTGTTAAAAAAGGGAAAGTTTATAGAAAAAGAGTCGTGGAAATTGTTTAGTATTAAAAAAAGAAAGTCTGCGGCAAGTTCCAGAAAAGCAATCCAAGGTGAAAAAGTCGTAAATTTGGAGGGAGCGTAGCAAAAAAACCTCAAAAAAATTTCGCGAGGAGGTTTTATGGGAAGAGTAATAGTCCCTGGAGTTGCCTTGCTTGAATTCTTGCCTTTGCCTTGCTTGAATTTTGCTAACCTGCGAATCAAATATTACGGGAAGAGCTCAAGTCAGCACGACCGCTCCAGCGGACCTTAGACCTTCTCTGAAACCAGCCTCCTTTATGCTGCCTACGTTAACTTAGTTGCCTAAGGTTTCATTGCATACATTTAAGCCTCAACAACCGTGCAGGCTATAATAGTCTCGTTTCACTTTGGGCGCTAGAAAACAATATCAAACTAAGGTCAATTAATGCAATCTCGTCGGAGAACGTAACTATTCCGATTAAATTAGCTTAGAACAAAAAATCAGTCTATATTTATTCGTTGAGACAATTTAAACATTCAGTCAAAGTAGAAGCATAATATGACAGCAAAAAAGGGGCCAAACCGAAGTGGGCCCACCAATGAATCCAACACAAATCGGCCAATTTTTGCTGATTGATTGCAAATAAATTCAGGCAACCTTTCGTAAGCCGAGCAAATCAGATATGGCACAGATTGATCAGAAATTAGAAATAGCAAAAAATTTCCATGCAACATTTGAATAAAGCACAGCTTAACATAGACATCAAAGATATTATACTACAATAGATCGCCTAGAAATATTGCGATCAACAAAGCCTGCGGCAACATCATATTAGTTCTGCGGCAAAATCCAAACAAAAAAAACGACGTCTGTGGCAAAACCATACCAAACCTGCGGCAAAATCCAACATTACCACGATCATAAACGCAAAAATAACATACCTTTAAGAAAGTCTGCAGCAAAATCATACCAAACCTGCGGCAACATCCAACATTACAACCACCATAAAACACAAAAAACCTAAAATTTAAAAAGTCTGCGGCAAACTCATACAATATCAGCGGCAAAATTCTACTCACCACAGGAAGACAAAGCCAGCGGCAAATTCATACCAACTCTGCGGTAAAATCCACGCGTAAACACCCAAAGTCAGCAGCAACATCATACCAAGCCTGCGGCAAAATCCACCATTTGACCCATCAAAAAACGCAACAAAACCTAACATTCAAAAAGTCTGCGGCAAAATCATACAACATTAGCGGCAAATTCAAATCAACACAGAAAGACAAAGCCAGCGGCAAAATCATACCAACTCTGCGGCAAAATCCACGCGAAAAAACACAAAGTCAGCAGCAAAATCATACCAAGCCTGCGGCAAAATGCAACATTACCACCATCATAAAACGAAAAAAAACCTAACATTTTAAAAAGTCTGTGGCAAAAACATACAACATTAGTGGCAAACTTCTAATCAACACAGAAAGACAAAGCCAGCGGCAAAATCAGACCGACCCTGCGGCAAAATCCACGCAAAAAATCACAAAGTCCGCAGCAAAATCATACTAAGCCTGCGGCAAAATCCAGCATTTCACCCATCAAGAAACGCAAAAAAAAAACCTAACATTTAAAAAAGTCTGCGGCAAAATCAAACAACATCAGCGGCAAACTTCTAATCAACACAGGAACACAAATGCCACGGCAAAATCATACCAACTCTGCAGCAAAATCCACGCGAAAAAAAACACAAAGTCAGCAGCAACATCATACCAAGCCTGCGGCAAAATCCAACATTTCACCCGTCAAAAAACGCAAAAAACCTAACATTTAAAAAAGACTGCGGCAAAAACATAGAACATTAGCGGCAAAATTCCAATCCACACAGAAAGACAAAGCCAGCGGCAAAATCAGACCAACTCTGCGGTAAAATCCAAACAAAAACAACACAAATTCTGCGGAAAAATCATACCAAGCCTGCAGCAACATACGACCTAACAACCACCATAAAACACAAAAAAAGCGTTGTATTAACAAAGTCTGCGGCAAAATCATCATTTGCAAAACATATGTTTAGACAACGACTTTGCCGCAGACTAAAAATGCGTCAAACTCTGCGGCAAACTCATACAAACTCTGCGGCAATGTCCCGTTTTCAGAAAATCTGCGGCAACTGCTCGGAGGGAGTAAACCCATTATTCCTTTGCATAGCCTTGTTTACACTGACACAATGCATAAAAACAATTTTGTTATGCCAACTTTCAACGTTATCACTCTTTTGGAACGTGATAGGTTGTCTTAGTCAGATTTCTTCAATTCAACTGGCAGTTCGGCCAGCAAGGTGGAAATGTAGTCTTGATTCCGTCCCATCTCGATGCTCGAGTAGTCTTGATTCCGTCCCTCGATGCTAGAGCAGTGCTCCTCAGCCACTCCACCAGAGTTCGGGTAGCGAAGCCTGGCCAAACAGATTGAGATGCAAGCCAATTGCCTCCAAAATGTTTCTGCCCCTTCTCACCTGTCATGCCAAATGGGATGTAGGGCAGCGTTCCGTCGGCCTTGTTCAGCGCCGCGATGTCTAGGTGTGCCCAGCTGCTACAGTTTCTCGCAAACTCCTCAAATTTTCTTTCTTTTTTACGCCCTCCCAAGCCTGCATCAGTCTCATCAAGAGGCAGCCAGATGAATGGCAGTTCAAAGCCGTTATTCCTACTGCCTCCTGATGAGACTGAGGATTTGATGTGAAAGTGGTAGCAAAGCGGAAGAGAATCTGTGCTGGAGCAAAGAGTAAGGACCAGCCTGTAGAAAGGCGGCGGCAGTGGAACTGCCAGCTCCATGACTGCGGACATTGACGTTGTCGAGGTCGGCGAAGGGAGAGCGCATGCGAGCACTGTACTGCTTGAAGAGCAAAGAGTAAGGACCAGCCTGTAGAAAGGCGGCGGCAGTGGAACTGCCAGCTCCATGACTGCGGACATTGACGTTGTCGAGGTCGGCGAAGGGAGAGCGCATGCGAGCACTGTACTGCTTGAAGAGCAAAGAGTAAGGACCAGCCTGTAGAAAGGCGGCGGCAGTGGAACTGCCAGCTCCATGACTGCGGACATTGACGTTGTCGAGGTCGGCGAAGGGAGAGCGCATGCGAGCACTGTACTGCTTGAAGAGCAAAGAGTAAGGACCAGCCTGTAGAAAGGCGGCGGCAGTGGAACTGCCAGCTCCATGACTGCGGATATTGACGTTGTCGAGGTCGGCGAAGGGAGAGCGCATGCGAGCACTGTACTGCTTGAAGAGCAAAGAGTAAGGACCAGCCTGTAGAAAGGCGGCGGCAGTGGAACTGCCAGCTCCATGACTGCGGACATTGACGTTGTCGAGGTCGGCGAAGGGAGAGCGCATGCGAGCACTGTACTGCTTGAAGAGCAAAGAGTAAGGACCAGCCTGTAGAAAGGCGGCGGCAGTGGAACTGGCAGCTCCATGACTGCGGACATTGACGTTGTCGAGGTCGGCGAAGGGAGAGCGCATGCGAGCACTGTACTGCTTGAAGAGCAAAGAGTAAGGACCAGCCTGTAGAAAGGCGGCGGCAGTGGAACTGCCAGCTCCATGACTGCGGACATTGACGTTGTCGAGGTCGGCGAAGGGAGAGCGCATGCGAGCACTGTACTGCTTGAAGAGCAAAGAGTAAGGACCAGCCTGTAGAAAGGCGGCGGCAGTGGAACTGCCAGCTCCATGACTGCGGACATTGACGTTGTCGAGGTCGGCAAAGGGAGAGCGCATGCGAGCACTGTACTGCTTGAAGAGCAAAGAGTAAGGACCAGCCTGTAGAAAGGCGGCGGCAGTGGAACTGCCAGCTCCATGACTGCGGACATTGACGTTGTCGAGGTCGGCGAAGGGAGAGCGCATGCGAGCACTGTACTGCTTGAAGAGCAAAGAGTAAGGACCAGCCTGTAGAAAGGCGGCGGCAGTGGAACTGCCAGCTCCATGACTGCGGACATTGACGTTGTCGAGGTCGGCGAAGGGAGAGCGCATGCGAGCACTGTACTGCTTGAAGAGCAAAGAGTAAGGACCAGCCTGTAGAAAGGCGGCGGCAGTGGAACTGCCAGCTCCATGACTGCGGACATTGACGTTGTCGAGGTCGGCGAAGGGAGAGCGCATGCGAGCACTGTACTGCTTGAAGAGCAAAGAGTAAGGACCAGCCTGTAGAAAGGCGGCGGCAGTGGAACTGCCAGCTCCATGACTGCGGACATTGACGTTGTCGAGGTCGGCGAAGGGAGAGCGCATGCGAGCACTGTACTGCTTGAAGAGCAAAGAGTAAGGACCAGCCTGTAGAAAGGCGGCGGCAGTGGAACTGCCAGCTCCATGACTGCGGACATTGACGTTGTCGAGGTCGGCGAAGGGAGAGCGCATGCGAGCACTGTACTGCTTGAAGAGCAAAGAGTAAGGACCAGCCTGTAGAAAGGCGGCGGCAGTGGAACTGCCAGCTCCATGACTGCGGACATTGACGTTGTCGAGGTCGGCGAAGGGAGAGCGCATGCGAGCACTGTACTGCTTGAAGGGCAAAGAGTAAGGACCAGCCTGTAGAAAGGCGGCGGCAGTGGAACTGCCAGCTCCATGACTGCGGACATTGACGTTGTCGAGGTCGGCGAAGGGAGAGCGCATGCGAGCACTGTACTGCTTGAAGAGCAAAGAGTAAGGACCAGCCTGTAGAAAGGCGGCGGCAGTGGAACTGCCAGCTCCATGACTGCGGACATTGACGTTGTCGAGGTCGGCGAAGGGAGAGCGCATGCGAGCACTGTACTGCTTGAAGAGCAAAGAGTAAGGACCAGCCTGTAGAAAGGCGGCGGCAGTGGAACTGCCAGCTCCATGACTGCGGACATTGACGTTGTCGAGGTCGGCGAAGGGAGAGCGCATGCGAGCACTGTACTGCTTGAAGAGCAAAGAGTAAGGACCAGCCTGTAGAAAGGCGGCGGCAGTGGAACTGCCAGCTCCATGACTGCGGACATTGACGTTGTCGAGGTCGGCGAAGGGAGAGCGCATGCGAGCACTGTACTGCTTGAAGAGCAAAGAGTAAGGACCAGCCTGTAGAAAGGCGGCGGCAGTGGAACTGCCAGCTCCATGACTGCGGACATTGACGTTGTCGAGGTCGGCGAAGGGAGAG
This sequence comes from Ptycholaimellus sp. GST1_10, assembly GCA_030248095.1. Lineage (NCBI taxonomy): Eukaryota > Metazoa > Nematoda > Chromadorea > Chromadorida > Chromadoridae > Ptycholaimellus > Ptycholaimellus sp. GST1_10. The sequence continues at coordinate 66,712 of JASANA010006888.1, forward strand.
CGCATGCGAGCACTGTACTGCTTGAAGAGCAAAGAGTAAGGACCAGCCTGTAGAAAGGCGGCGGCAGTGGAACTGCCAGCTCCATGACTGCGGACATTGACGTTGTCGAGGTCGGCGAAGGGAGAGCGCATGCGAGCACTGTACTGCTTGAAGAGCAAAGAGTAAGGACCAGCCTGTAGAAAGGCGGCGGCAGTGGAACTGCCAGCTCCATGACTGCGGACATTGACGTTGTCGAGGTCGGCGAAGGGAGAGCGCATGCGAGCACTGTACTGCTTGAAGAGCAAAGAGTAAGGACCAGCCTGTAGAAAGGCGGCGGCAGTGGAACTGCCAGCTCCATGACTGCGGACATTGACGTTGTCGAGGTCGGCGAAGGGAGAGCGCATGCGAGCACTGTACTGCTTGAAGAGCAAAGAGTAAGGACCAGCCTGTAGAAAGGCGGCGGCAGTGGAACTGCCAGCTCCATGACTGCGGACATTGACGTTGTCGAGGTCGGCGAAGGGAGAGCGCATGCGAGCACTGTACTGCTTGAAGAGCAAAGAGTAAGGACCAGCCTGTAGAAAGGCGGCGGCAGTGGAACTGCCAGCTCCATGACTGCGGACGTTGACGTTGTCGAGGTCGGCGAAGGGAGAGCGCATGCGAGCACCGTATTTCTTGAACAACGGCATGCGCCACAGTCGCTCACCGCTCACCTCAGAGGCCTGGCAGAAGAAGCCTCTTCTCTTACAGCAATGATTGAGGCAGCTGTATTCTGTAGACACCACCCAACTTCTTTGCCACCACCCCTTTGAATCTGCGACCTAGTCTCGTTTGAGGGGCCTTTGAGGTGTGGATAGGAGAACCGCTTTAAGCTGTAGCCAAAGCTTCTCGTCGTTGGTGTAGGCAGGGGCGGCGGCGGAGCCGAGGGTGGTGGAAGCAGCCCCCGTCAATGTGGCTACATCCACCAGCACCGCCGGTTTGTACTCCTTGCAAGCGTAGGCCAGCGTGTCTGACAGGATCAGACGACCCTCCGCGTCCGTGTTGTCGATCTGGGAACACAATTCACCACTAATTCATGCTTCTGATTTCCCTATCATTTTTTGAAAAAAGGTAAATGTCTATTTTAGTGATCGAAATTTTATAAATTCTGCAGATTGGGTGCTAATCAAGTGTGCAAGTGAATGCTTGAGACCTCAAATGAATTAATTGATCAAGTCACCTAGTCGCCGTGAGTGAATGCATGTAGAATATCATCGATTATCCATCCATCCTATCCATCACTGCTCATGTGTAAAAGAAGTCTGTGTGTGTAAGAGAAGTCTTAGTTGAGGCAAAACCTTGATGCTGAGGCCGCTGTAGGACTTGACGATGTCCCCGGGGCGAGTGGCGCCTCCGTCCGGCATGTTCTCCACCAGTGGTGCCAGCACTCGCAGGTTTGGTCGCTCCAAACTCAGCGGACTCATTGGAGAGGAAGAATTGAAGAGCAGCAGGCTAACTGGGCCAGGCAGGGAGGCCAGAGTCCAGGCGGCGGCCAGAACGGCCGCAGCCCCGCCCATGTCCCCGCGCATCGCCGGCATGCCACGACTCGGCTTCAGGTCGATGCCACCGCTCAATTTTTTGTCATCCTTCTTTTCCAGTTGGATGGTTTTTTGGCGGATCAGCGAAAGTAGGAAAGGCTGATGGGTAGAACTTACACCCCATGAATATTGCCCCCCCCCCCCCATAATATTGCCCCCCCCATGAATATACCCGCCCCCCATGAGTTTTGAAGGGAATTTTCGCTCTCATGTTGCTCAGCAAATATTGCCCCCCCATGATTTTTGTTGCCTGTTGGGCAGTACGTACTAGTTAGTCTATACCGTGTTCGTCATGCTACTAGTTAGTCTGCCTACTATGAGGAGTAGTACTAGGATACTGTTTACGGCAACCCCTTAGGCTTAGTCAAAATGCGTGAATACTGTGGCAGTACCACCCATAGTTGCTTAGGAGCCATGGTCCATACTGTGGCAGTACCACCCATAGTTGCTTAGGAGCCATGGTCCATATTGTGGCAGTACCTACTACATGGACTAACTAGTAGGTACTGCCACAGTGAAAGGACGAGCCTTTTAGTTTTTGTGTTGGCTACGCCCTATATAGCGGTATAGACTAACTAGTAGCATGACGAACACGGTATAGACTAACTCGGTCTAGACTCATGGGGGGGGGGGGCAATATTTGCTGAGTGAATTTTGACCAAAAATTTGCAATAAATTAAATATAAATGAATAAAAAAATAATTAAATAATAAATAATAAATAAATAAATAATAAATAAAAATAATTAAAATAATTAAAATTTAATTAAACTTTCATGGGGGGGCGGGTATATTCATGGGGGGGGGGGGATAATTCATGGGGGGGGGGGATAAAGCCATGGGGGGGGGAATATTCATGGGGTGTAAGTTCTACCCATCAACCGTAGGAAAAGGTTTTCACTCTTTGGCTAGCCGCCCAACAGGGCTGGGGTGTTTGGCTTCTTTGCTTTTAGTTTTTTAGCGGCGGGGCAAGAGGCGGCAGTATGGCTTTGAAAGAGAGAGGCTAAAGCGTGCATTTGGTTGATGCACGCCTCTTTCTTCGACTTTTGATGTCCTTGCTGGAGAGATGAGAGCTAGAACCTATCAAAGGTGATGCCCTTGCCGGCGAGTACGGTGAGCGGGCCCGAGCCCTTCAGCCGGACCTCCACCAGACGAGGCTCCTCCGTGGAACCCTTGGCCACAGACAGCAGGGCCCCCATCTTCTTCGACTTTTGATGTCCTTGCTGGAGAGATGAGAGCTAGAACCTATCAAAGGTGATGCCCTTGCCGGCGAGTACGGTGAGCGGGCCCGAGCCCTTCAGCCGGACCTCCACCAGACGAGGCTCCTCCGTGGAACCCTTGGCCACAGACAGCAGGGCCCCCATCTTCTTCGACTTTTGATGTCCTTGCTGGAGAGATGAGAGCTAGAACCTATCAAAGGTGATGCCCTTGCCGGCGAGTACGGTGAGCGGGCCCGAGCCCTTCAGCCGGACCTCCACCAGACGAGGCTCCTCCGTGGAACCCTTGGCCACAGACAGCAGGGCCCCCATCTTCTTCGACTTTTGATGTCCTTGCTGGAGAGATGAGAGCTAGAACCTATCAAAGGTGATGCCCTTGCCGGCGAGTACGGTGAGCGGGCCCGAGCCCTTCAGCCGGACCTCCACCAGACGAGGCTCCTCCGTGGAACCCTTGGCCACAGACAGCAGGGCCCCCATCTTCTTCGACTTTTGATGTCCTTGCTGGAGAGATGAGAGCTAGAACCTATCAAAGGTGATGCCCTTGCCGGCGAGTACGGTGAGCGGGCCCGAGCCCTTCAGCCGGACCTCCACCAGACGAGGCTCCTCCGTGGAACCCTTGGCCACAGACAGCAGGGCCCCCATCTTCTTCGACTTTTGATGTCCTTGCTGGAGAGATGAGAGCTAGAACCTATCAAAGGTGATGCCCTTGCCGGCGAGTACGGTGAGCGGGCCCGAGCCCTTCAGCCGGACCTCCACCAGACGAGGCTCCTCCGTGGAACCCTTGGCCACAGACAGCAGGGCCCCCATCTTCTTCGACTTTTGATGTCCTTGCTGGAGAGATGAGAGCTAGAACCTATCAAAGGTGATGCCCTTGCCGGCGAGTACGGTGAGCGGGCCCGAGCCCTTCAGCCGGACCTCCACCAGACGAGGCTCCTCCGTGGAACCCTTGGCCACAGACAGCAGGGCCCCCATCTTCTTCGACTTTTGATGTCCTTGCTGGAGAGATGAGAGCTAGAACCTATCAAAGGTGATGCCCTTGCCGGCGAGTACGGTGAGCGGGCCCGAGCCCTTCAGCCGGACCTCCACCAGACGAGGCTCCTCCGTGGAACCCTTGGCCACAGACAGCAGGGCCCCCATCTTCTTCGACTTTTGATGTCCTTGCTGGAGAGATGAGAGCTAGAACCTATCAAAGGTGATGCCCTTGCCGGCGAGTACGGTGAGCGGGCCCGAGCCCTTCAGCCGGACCTCCACCAGACGAGGCTCCTCCGTGGAACCCTTGGCCACAGACAGCAGGGCCCCCATCTTCTTCGACTTTTGATGTCCTTGCTGGAGAGATGAGAGCTAGAACCTATCAAAGGTGATGCCCTTGCCGGCGAGTACGGTGAGCGGGCCCGAGCCCTTCAGCCGGACCTCCACCAGACGAGGCTCCTCCGTGGAACCCTTGGCCACAGACAGCAGGGCCCCCATCTTCTTCGACTTTTGATGTCCTTGCTGGAGAGATGAGAGCTAGAACCTATCAAAGGTGATGCCCTTGCCGGCGAGTACGGTGAGCGGGCCCGAGCCCTTCAGCCGGACCTCCACCAGACGAGGCTCCTCCGTGGAACCCTTGGCCACAGACAGCAGGGCCCCCATCTTCTTCGACTTTTGATGTCCTTGCTGGAGAGATGAGAGCTAGAACCTATCAAAGGTGATGCCCTTGCCGGCGAGTATGGTGAGCGGGCCCGAGCCCTTCAGCCGGACCTCCACCAGACGAGGCTCCTCCGTGGAACCCTTGGCCACAGACAGCAGGGCCCCCATCTTCTTCGACTTTTGATGTCCTTGCTGGAGAGATGAGAGCTAGAACCTATCAAAGGTGATGCCCTTGCCGGCGAGTACGGTGAGCGGGCCCAAGCCCTTCAGCCGGACCTCCACCAGACGAGGCTCCTCCGTGGAACCCTTGGCCATAGACAGCAGGGCCCCCATCTTCTTCGACTTTTGATGTCCTTGCTGGAGAGATGAGAGCTAGAACCTATCAAAGGTGATGCCCTTGCCGGCGAGTACGGTGAGCGGGCCCGAGCCCTTCAGCCGGACCTCCACCAGACGAGGCTCCTCCGTGGAACCCTTGGCCACAGACAGCAGGGCCCCCATCTTCTTCGACTTTTGATGTCCTTGCTGGAGAGATGAGAGCTAGAACCTATCAAAGGTGATGCCCTTGCCGGCGAGTACGGTGAGCGGGCCCAAGCCCTTCAGCCGGACCTCCACCAGACGAGGCTCCTCCGTGGAACCCTTGGCCACAGACAGCAGGGCCCCCATCTTCTTCGACTTTTGATGTCCTTGCTGGAGAGATGAGAGCTAGAACCTATCAAAGGTGATGCCCTTGCCGGCGAGTACGGTGAGCGGGCCCGAGCCCTTCAGCCGGACCTCCACCAGATGAGGCTCCTCCGTGGAACCCTTGGCCACAGACAGCAGGGCCCCCATCTTCTTCGACTTTTGATGTCCTTGCTGGAGAGATGAGAGCTAGAACCTATCAAAGGTGATGCCCTTGCCGGCGAGTACGGTGAGCGGGCCCAAGCCCTTCAGCCGGACCTCCACCAGACGAGGCTCCTCCGTGGAACCCTTGGCCACAGACAGCAGGGCCCCATCTTCTTCGACTTTTGATGTCCTTGCTGGAGAGATGAGAGCTAGAACCTATCAAAGGTGATGCCCTTGCCGGCGAGTACGGTGAGCGGGCCCGAGCCCTTCAGCCGGACCTCCACCAGACGAGGCTCCTCCGTGGAACCCTTGGCCATAGACAGCAGGGCCCCCATCTTCTTCGACTTTTGATGTCCTTGCTGGAGAGATGAGAGCTAGAACCTATCAAAGGTGATGCCCTTGCCGGCGAGTACGGTGAGCGGGCCCGAGCCCTTCAGCCGGACCTCCACCAGACGAGGCTCCTCCGTGGAACCCTTGGCCACAGACAGCAGGGCCCCCATCTTCTTCGACTTTTGATGTCCTTGCTGGAGAGATGAGAGCTAGAACCTATCAAAGGTGATGCCCTTGCCGGCGAGTACGGTGAGCGGGCCCGAGCCCTTCAGCCGGACCTCCACCAGACGAGGCTCCTCCGTGGAACCCTTGGCCACAGACAGCAGGGCCCCCATCTTCTTCGACTTTTGATGTCCTTGCTGGAGAGATGAGAGCTAGAACCTATCAAAGGTGATGCCCTTGCCGGCGAGTACGGTGAGCGGGCCCGAGCCCTTCAGCCGGACCTCCACCAGACGAGGCTCCTCCGTGGAACCCTTGGCCATAGACAGCAGGGCCCCCATCTTCTTCGACTTTTGATGTCCTTGCTGGAGAGATGAGAGCTAGAACCTATCAAAGGTGATGCCCTTGCCGGCGAGTACGGTGAGCGGGCCCGAGCCCTTCAGCCGGACCTCCACCAGACGAGGCTCCTCCGTGGAACCCTTGGCCACAGACAGCAGGGCCCCCATCTTCTTCGACTTTTGATGTCCTTGCTGGAGAGATGAGAGCTAGAACCTATCAAAGGTGATGCCCTTGCCGGCGAGTACGGTGAGCGGGCCCGAGCCCTTCAGCCGGACCTCCACCAGACGAGGCTCCTCCGTGGAACCCTTGGCCACAGACAGCAGGGCCCCCATCTTCTTCGACTTTTGATGTCCTTGCTGGAGAGATGAGAGCTAGAACCTATCAAAGGTGATGCCCTTGCCGGCGAGTACGGTGAGCGGGCCCGAGCCCTTCAGCCGGACCTCCACCAGACGAGGCTCCTCCGTGGAACCCTTGGCCACAGACAGCAGGGCCCCCATCTTCTTCAACTTTTGATGTCCTTGCTGGAGAGATGAGAGCTAGAACCTATCAAAGGTGATGCCCTTGCCGGCGAGTACGGTGAGCGGGCCCGAGCCCTTCAGCCGGACCTCCACCAGACGAGGCTCCTCCGTGGAACCCTTGGCCACAGACAGCAGGGCCCCCATCTTCTTCGACTTTTGATGTCCTTGCTGGAGAGATGAGAGCTAGAACCTATCAAAGGTGATGCCCTTGCCGGCGAGTACGGTGAGCGGGCCCGAGCCCTTCAGCCGGACCTCCACCAGACGAGGCTCCTCCGTGGAACCCTTGGCCACAGACAGCAGGGCCCCCATCTTCTTCGACTCAAGCCACTTCTCGTCCCTGTCCAATCCCTCCATTCCTTTTTGCCGCCCCTTCAGCTCAAATTGAGAAAATAAACGAGCTCAAATTCACCAAATGATTGGCTGATAGGCAGGCAGAGAAAAGGTGATACCAACCGAACAATGACCTCCACTGGGAGGCCTTTGAAGATTTGCTGGAGCTCGCTGACAAAAAGACGAGGCGTGAGCAGGTTAGCGGGCATTTCGGTGAAGCGGCGGGCAATGTTCTGCCCCTCCGCCTGCTTCAGACCGCGCTCGAAGTCTTCCCCTGCTTGCCTCAAGCTACTGTTGAATAAGATTAGACACTTTCCTGAAGCCTCAATGGTTTCACTTTCACCTCATCCCCTTCCAAATTTGCTGATTCTGTCCCCAATAATTCAGTTTCCAGTTTCAGGAGTTAAAAACTCTTGCGATTGTAATAATGAGCGAAGAATAAAACAGGATTGGATTTACGCAAACTTTTTGTATGCTTGATTCAATATTGTATTTTCGTTTACCTCATGCAAAATAGGCAGAAAGGTATAGAAGAGAGAAGAGGCAGAAGCTTGACCTCCTCCTGCCTGGAACCCCGACTCTTCAACTCATCATAGGCGAATAACGCCAGAGCAGCCCCCTCTGCTGCGGCTGCAAATATTGCAAATATTGTCGTTTTCCTAGCTGAATAACCCAGATCATCAATATCGTTCATTGCTGTCGATTTCAGAAAAAAACGGTTATATTTTGATTTGTGAACACTAAACACTTTCAACAATTTTTAACACATTAGGAGAGCTATATTCAGAGGTCAAAAGTTGGTCGACCCCCTTTTTTTTATTTTTTTTTTGAAATTAGACACAATTCTTAGACTTTTGGTGGCCTAGGAGCGTGCAAAACTAGAAATTTTGATTTTCGGCAATTTTTTGAAATCTCAAAAATGACCAAAATTTTAACCGCCCATAACCGCCCATTTTCTACCACCATTCAAACCGTCTTGCCTCGAAAAATATTTTTTTGACCAACTCCCCACGATCAACTGCAGCTGAGCTGTTTTTAAAAACCGATTTTTCGTTATTCAAAATCTTAAAAAATTGTCAATTTCAATATCAAAACTGACTATTCCGACAACGGCACCCAGATTTCTTAAAATTCAGATGATTTACATTTTTGCACCAAAGCAGAATTCTGTAAACTGAGGGCCACGAGAGAAATTTGAGGTCAAAAATGAGAACTCATATTATTATGGTGTAGCATGGGCAATAACTTGTCCAAATTTTTTTGTTTTAAATTTGCAACTTTTTGCCTTGAAAAAAATCTGTGGACCTCTATCTGTATTGCTATATGGTTTTTCGCATCAGTTCTAACGCTTGAGCAGGAAAAATATAACAAAGACAGTGTTTTAGGATAGGGAAAATGGAAAAACAATGTCAAAGCTCCCGCATGTAAATATAAAACTTGGGCTAAAAACCATTAGGCAAAATGGATAGAGGTCCACAAAATAGTTTCAAAGCAAAAAGTTGCAATTTTGAAACAAAAGAAATTTTGGCCATTTTCTTCCTATGCTGTTTTACAGGGCTTTACTATGCTGTTTTACATTTTACATAATGTGATTTCTCATTTTCGACCCCGAAAATCTCTGGTGGCCCTCAGTTTACAGAGTTAGGTCTGCTTTGGAACATATATTTAAAATTATCTGATTAAAAAAAATCTGGGTCATTTTGTGGGAGAATTGAGTTTTGATATTGAAATTGAAATTTTGTAAGATTTTGAACAACGGTTTTTACAAATAGCTCAGTTGCACGTGATCGTAGAGAGTTAGTCCAAAAAAACTAAACATTTTTCTCGTCAAGAAGGTTTGAATGGTGGTAGAATCATTAAAATTGGCTAAGTAGAAAATGAGTTATGGGCGGTTAAAATTTGGTCATTTTTAAGACTTCGAAGTTTTGCCAAAAATCTAATTTCAAGTTTTGCTCGCTCCTAGGCCACCTAATGCCTTAGAATTGTGTCTAGTTTCGAAAATAATATATAAAAATTGGGGTCAAAATTTTTGACCATCTCAGCAAAGCTGTCTAAAATAATAAGCCTACGGCTAAGCTTAAAACTAAGCTTAAGCTTAAAACTAAGCATAAACTTAAGCTTAAACTTACGCCTAAGCCCAAGCCGACGCATTTAAAATGTGTTGAAAAAGTGTTGAAAGTGTTGAGTGTTCACGAATAGAAATCAACGGAAAAATAGCTTTGCCTACCATCAAGATGCCCACTAGGGTCCAGGCCGATGAATCTGCAGCCCGCTGCTCTCAGGGCCTTAACACCGGCTGCAATTGGCTTTATCAGCTATCCCTCTTTTTATTCCATTTTCTATTTTTTCGCAAAAAAACTCGAAAATGCAAAATGTTTAAAATTCCTCCGGAATACCTGCCACCGCCCTTCGTACGATCTCCCTCCCTTCGTGGCGCTGCTCTCGCCGGTCCACGCCCAGGCCCTGCTCGCCCAGACCCATTACCGCAATTCTTTTCACCTGCCAACCACTGGGGCTCTTTTACGATCTACCATTAGATCAGACCAGAGACGGAACAGGAGGCAACATTCCTGACCCCATCGGACGGAACAGATCAATCAATCATACTTTGCAACAAATAAACCCTCCCCCTGGGAACACTAATTTTAGACTGGCTCCCATATAGAATGTCTGCCTGGTTACCTGGAAGCCGAAGAGAACCCTGGCTTCACCAGGCCGCAGTGGCGGGTACCTAAAGTATTAGGCCATGTGACTAGGATTGCTAGAGAGGAAAGGAGGGAAAACCTCTGCAGAATGTGGAGCAGGTCATCGTCGGTGTCATAGTTGAGGCGTTGGGCGGCATCGGTCATGCTGTCCAGGGATATATTGGCCTTGCCCACAGGCGCAAAGACGCCCACCAGGCTGCATTCTCCTATCTACATTTATTTTTCTACATATTTTCCTGCCCGGCTAAATCATTATTGCGCGGCCGCAGACCGCCTGCCGCGGAGGGCAGGGCAGTCAGAGCTCCGGAGGCCGGAGGGCATGGGTGCGGAGGCCCCAGAGCGTAGTCTAGCATGCGAAGCATGCTAGGCGAAGCGTAGGGGCCGTAGCACCCGTGCACGGAGGCACGTAGCACCCGTGCACGTATATATATTCGCGCGCAGTTCAAGAACTCTTTTCATGCACGCTCAAACAAAATACAAGTGACACAGCAGATACCACTCGTAGTAGGGAAATTTCTTTGACTTTACACTCGGGGCAATTGTTTTTTAGGAGAAAAGAGCTTACTTTCGGCTTGCCGATGGTACCATTTATTTCTTCAACTTTAAAGATACCAAAATAAAACTCATTATTTTTATGCATAAACATTCAAATAAAGATTCTTGTTCATAAAAATTATTTTGATTTATGTTCTATATTTTTATTAGTTCTTTTTTTAAAGTTTAATTTCCTTGGCCTTATACTCAAAAACATTCGATTTTTGGGAGAAAAGAGTTTTACTTTTGGCTTGCCAATGGTACCATATATTTCGCAGGGTGACGATGACCAGTGTGATGATACCAAGAGAAAAGACCCTAAAAAATTTGCTTTGGCAATGATATAGCTTTAATTGAAAACATTTGAAAAAAAATTTTCCATGAAAAAACAGAGCTTTACTTTTAGCATGCCGCTAGTACCAGTTATTTATTCAATTTTAAAAATACAATAAAAGTAAATGCCAATGTCAGGATTCGAACCTGCTCGATTAACCTGGTGGCCACCTATCCGTCTATCTTTGTACATGACTAAAAGGTTATATGATTGAACAAAGCCCAAGAGCCAAGGACGCAGGTGTGGGGGGGGGGGGTTAAATGAATACCTACACCTGTTCATGGAGTAGATGCGAAGAAGGGAAGAAGGGAAGAAGGGAAGAAGGGAAGGAGTTCGTGCGGCACTTTTGTTTTGCGATTTTCTCTATCAAATCTTAACTTATATGCAGTTTTTCGCGAGTACCCCCCATAATTTGATGTTGGCCTTTCCATTGCAGCCAATATCAGTTCAATCCGTGCTGGCTGGGCTGAGAAAAACTCTTATCAATTTTAAGATCTGGCAATAACTCTCAAAACATACACCTGGGTCGAAAAGAGGGGCTGGGCGCTGACGGTCGCTGCGCTCCCTCGCGCCAGCCCAATATATATATATATATATATGTGTGTGTGTGTGTGTGTGTGGTTCCAGAGCCTGGACTCGACGGTTTTGCAACGAAATTGGCTGAAATTTTGCATGAAGGTCCGTCTAAGAGGTCGCTAGGATATATATATATATATCTGGTACCATCGGCAAGCCGAAAGTAAAGCTCTTTTCTCCCGAAAATCGACTGCCCCGAGTATAAAGCCAAAGAAATTTTCCTACTACTAATGGAATCTGCTTGTGGGGCATTTGCATTTTGTTTTCGCGCGCAGTTCAAGGACTCTTTTCATGCGCGCTCAAACAAAATACAGATGACACAGCAGATTCCATTAGTAGTAGGAAAATTTCTTTGGCTTTATACTCGGGGCAGTCGATTTTCGGGAGAAAAGAGCTTTACTTTCGGCTTGCCGATGGTACCAGATATTTCCTCAACTTTGAATATACAAAAATTAAATTATGTCGATTTATGTCCTTTTTTATTGTTGTTGTTGATGTTGTTATTGTTGTTAAATTTTATTAGATAAATAAATAAAACAAAATAATAAAAAAAGTGAAAAAAATTAAAATATATGTTTTGAAAATAAAATAAATGCAAAAATATTTGGCAAACGAAATTTATTGGGAAATTTCTTGAGCTTTACACTAGGGGCAATCGATTTTTGGGAGAAAAGAGCTTTACTTTTGGCTTGCCGATGGTGCCAGTCATTTCCTAAACTCTAAATTTTAGAAAAATAAAAATTATGCCGGAGAAGGTTTTGAACCCACCATTTTCATCCAGTAGCCAAGCACTCGCACCACTACACCATTGGGAGATATGGAACAAAAGTTAACTGAAGGGTTATAAATAAGTAATAAATGCATGAGACCAAAGGACGATGGGAAAGGGTGGGGGATGAAATGAATACCTACTCCCGTTCATTAGCAGATGCGAAGCAGAAGGAGCAGCAGCAGCAGCAGCAGGGCAGCAGGAGTTCGGACGGCAACTTCTTTCTTGATTTTCTCCTTGAAATTCAACAATTTCCGCGCTTTTCTCGCGAGTCATGACTAATTAGTGGATGCTCTTTCCAATGCAAAAAGAATTGGAGCAAACGGTGGCTTCTAGCGGCAGCTAATGCCTTATCAGTTTTAAGATCTAGCATTGACCCTCGATTATGACACCTGGGTCGAAAAGAGGGCCTGGGCGCTGACGGTCGCTATGCTCCCTCGCGCCAGGCCAATATATATATAGATATATGTGTGTGTGTGTGGTTCCAGAGCCTGGACTCGACGGTTTTGCAACGAAATTGGCTGAAATTTTGCATGAAGGTCCGTCTAAGAGGTCGCTAGGAGGGTTTTTCTGCGCATGGCGTCATTTTGATTGGTTCTGGATTTATGATAAAAAAACCTCGAAAATGGGGGCTTTGAAATACGAAAAAGCTTCAAAAATTTGCATTTTAGTTTTATTACTTTATAAATATCATTTAAAATGCCTCAGAAACCAAAACTAGATTTTTACCATTGTGACTTTTTATTTTTGTTTGACAGTAGTTAGCATATCTTGAGCCAACCTGATGATTTATTTCATTCCATTGCTGAACAAGGTGAACAAGGCCGCGCATCTATTGGCGATAGCCGATAACACCTTGTTTTCATAAGCTTGATACGATGGTAGGTATCACTTATTATTAAAGGCTAAAGTTCATTTTGAGCGTGATTAAAGGTTTCAATTGGAACAAACCTTTTGATCATGAAGTGGAAAGCTTGAATTTGCTATCGCTGAGCTGTCTAAAAGCAAGTTTTGCATTTATCTAATGAAACTTAATTCCAGTGTTGGCAAAAGTTTGCTTACAGCTAATTACTAGCGTAGCTAGTAATGTCCAGAGAAGGTGCCTTGACGCCATTAATATCTGTCTCGAACACTTTTAGTTTGGCGTTACACTCACAAATGACTGTAGCTGAGGTCGACTGCAGCAATACTAATGAAGAACAGCTTTGAAAGGCTAAATTCCTATACATTTCTTTGTTAGCAAATACAAATACAAATAGTTAGCATATGAAGAGGAAGGTTCTCTTAAAATGAACATAAAAGATCAAGATCGAACAAAAGCTACTGATTACCAGCTCGGTCTAACGTCTAAAAATCATAAATATTTTTTATGCATTTGGGAGAAGGAGAAGCCTATTTAACTTTAACTAAACATTTAACAATCAAATCAAAAGCGAGAACTCACAATTTGTACCTGTCGATTTACAGTGCGATCACAGCCTTTGCAGAGCAAACATTCTTTGACCAACACTCCTTCGGTCAAGCAATATTAAGCAGGTTTCAAACGTGTCCACTACTTGCAATGAATCAGTTGTGCCACTAGCCTTTATGTTTAATAACGAAGATGTGATCAATTTGTCTTTTTTTTCCTCAACCGAGACCTTTGTGTCTTGCTGCTGATCTGAAATATTTTTAATAAAAGCTGGACCAACCCATATTTTATCAAACTAAAGGCCCAAAATACCAACACTTCATTCTATTCAACTGGTTCACATCTAGGCATCAGTAAAGCGCCCTTGATAAGGCGACAAAAAAGGCAAATTATCCATGATTAGTCCACCCGCTCCATATGGCCTTTTATCGCAAAAAATTCGTTCACCCTTGTTGCCCGTGCGCCGACTGCATATGCTCATGGTACCTTCAAAACAAATACTTTCCGGTCGGAGTATTCTTTATTGAAAATAAAATTTACTTTCGGGCATAATCCATATCGGCGTCCCTCTTGCAAGACTCCGTGAAGGCCAGTCGGTAAAGAACCTGCAAATTATATTTTTTAATAAATTTGCAGTTTCAAAGCAAGCTCGGGAATTGAAAGTTGAAGACGGTTTTAAAGCAAGCCCACCAGAAAGATGAGAACGTGTAGCAGGAGAAGGTAGAAGAAGAAGGTGGCCCGAGCTCTTGAGCTATTCATTATCACTCGGCTCTGGAATTGCCTCACCTTCAGTAGCCTGAGCCAGGAGAGAAAGGAAAGATGAGAACGATGTTGAGAGTGGCCTTGTCGTGGGTGGGTAGTTGAGCGTAGGTGCGCTTGTGCTCGGCGCTGTTGAAGCGACGGAATGGGTCGAGAGAGGCCTCGTAGGAGGCTCGATAGCGGGCCTCCACCTCCTCGCCCTCCTCCTCCAGCATCGACGGCCATGTGCTCTGGGGCGGGTAGGGAAGTGGAGGAATGGGGGAGGGCTAAGGGCTAACCTTGGGCCCCTGGTAGCCTTGCAGGAACTTGATCTTCTTGTACAGCTCCAGGTTGTCCCCGCGCAGACGCTCCATCTCTGACTCCAGCTCACGCGAGGCTTCCATCTAGAACATTTTAAATCATATGACGCAGACTGCTTTGCTGCACAGGTGGGGTGTCTTGGTAGATGTTGATGGGGAGGAAAAGAAGGTGTATATGAGCAGAAAAAGCAGGGAAGGTGTGACCTGGAGACGGCGCTCTTCTTCAAGCTGAGCGACTCGTAGACGAAGGCGCTCTCTTTGGCTGCTCACGATGCTCAGCAGGTCTCCTGCCCCAGCTACCAAAGGCTCCTCTCCGCCTTCAACTGCATTTATTGCAGCAGCAGATTTCTCTGGACAACTTTCATAAAACATTTCCTAAACTATGTTTTCAAATAATTTAAATGAATGGTTTTTGCGTGCACGCATCGACTGTGAGCAATTTGACAATGAATTAATAACATTTTACTTTGCTCTCCGATGTCATGTGAAAGAGTAAATGCAATACTACCTTGATTTCCAGCCAGCAACTGAGCAACTTCGTTGACTCGCTCCTGATTTGCTTTAGCCTGCAAAACCTTGCTTCAATCTAAATTCAATCTAAATTTTTTTTGGGACAAATTAGCAAGACCTCAGGCTGGGCTTTGGCGAATGAGTGGACACGAAGCAGGTCCTCCTCCAGACGGGCGATGAGATTCCGCTGTGCACTCACCTCTTTGTTCAGGCTTTCGATTGAGCTTCTCTCTGCTCCTTCCATTTCTGGACAAATCTTGCTAATCGATTTTGTTCTTGTTCACAATTGTGTTTTCTTGATGCCTCTGTTATGTGAAATTCTGTGGGTTAAAATTTTGCATCGAATCTGAAAAACAACAATAAACGCAAGTAGTAAAAAGGGATAAAGTATTTGTTCGAGGGTAGGAGGATGAAAATACTTGAGGATGGGAGAATGACGCACCAAATGCAAAGAAAGGGTTGGTTTCATGGAAACACAGGCCGGCTAGGAAATGGCTGAATTGCTAAATGAAAAAAATGCATGAAGTAGTACAGGGTGAGGTTTGATCGCGCAGTAAGAGGAAGAGTACGCAAGTAGATGAAGCCCCCGTTCAAAACGCTTCGAACCGAACTAGGACGCTGTACTGACAAGAGAGCTTGGTTCCAGTCATGGCCATGGCAGCACCAGTCATAGAGGGGGGGACAGCTTTTGATCTCGCAAACACCACCTGAGAACTCCGAAAATATGTCAGCCCTCAGGCATCCTGCAGCAGGCCACTGGCATCGTCCAGGGACTCCGAGTCCGCATCCTCATCCCCCAGCAGACTGATCAGATCCTGCAGGCCTTTCTTCCAGGTATTGGCAGGTGGGGCTTCTGGAAGGCTGCCAGCATCCTCCTCGTCCACCGGGAGGGCTTGTGGAGGCGGCGGGGAAGGACTGCGCTGGCCTTGGGTGGGGGAGGAGGAGGCGGAGGAGGGGGAGGCGAGGGAGGCAGCAGGGGTGGCGGCGCTCTTCATGCGCATGCGGTGGTTGTGGAACCAGTTGGTGACGGTGGGGACGGCCAGGGCCAGCTCTCTGGCCAGGAACTCCACGGTCTTGGCGGAGGGGTAGGGCTCGTGCTCGTAGGCGAACTTGAGGGCCTCCTTCTGCTGCTCGGTGATGAGGGAGCGGGGCTTCTTGGCGGCTGGTTGGAAGAGGCTGGCCACCAGATCACTCAGATCCTGCCCTGCGCCGCCGGAGGAGGAGTTGAGGGAGCGCTTGAGGCTCCGCCCCGACTTCACCAGCACCATGTACTGCTGCAGCTTCTCGATGCGTAGAGGGTCCTGAAAGGGGCAAAGCCTGACTGGAGGATGGGAGGAGGGAGGGAGAAGCTAGCGAACCTGAAGCCAAGCGCTCATGCGAATGTAGGGCTCCCGCCCGCGCAGAGACAGGGAGCCCCAGGGCTTCGGCTTGGACAGCAGCTCACTCACCGTACCCTGCGACACCCCCAACACCGCCTCTCCGAACAACTGTCAATAGGTCTCCATGCTCCCTCCTGGCCTGGAGTCCAGGGAAAATGAGTGCATACCTTCTGTCCGATGGAGTTCTCATGGAGTAGGCGTCGGACAGTGTCCGAAACTGCCGCAGTGTCCAGCTCGTCCTGTTCCGAGGAGGGCGAGGCGAAGGAGCGAACGGCGTCCAGGATCCTAGCAGCGCTGGGCTGCTGTTGCTGGGTGGCGCGGGAGATGGAGTCCAGCAGGTCTGCCACTTCGCCCTTGGGCAGGTATCCACCGCCCCCAGAGGTTGGGGTGACGCAGTTGCTGGCATTCAGGGCGCGCTCCTGGATGGTGTTGGAGGCCCCGCGAGGGGTCTTCCGGGCCCGCAGCTCCTCCACCGCCCTCGGATTGGCCAGAAACAGCTGCATGCGTATGAAAGGCTCCCGTCCCTTCTGAGTGAGCATGTGCCAGGGCTTGGGCCTAGCGAGTAGGTCTGAAACGGAGCCCTGGCTGAGGCCCAGCACGTGCTCTCCGAAGAGACGCTGGCTGATGCTGTGCTGGCTGAGGAAGGCCTTCACTTGGCCCACCAACTCCTCCGTCTGCAGGTTGGCGTAGGCCTCGAACTGCTCCTGGGTGATGGGCGGGAGGACGGAGCGGAGGAGGCCGCGCTGTCGCGGCCGCTGCTCCGAGTACAAGCTGCTGGTGTTCGTCAGCGGCGTCGTCGGCGTCATCTCCAGCTTCACCCCGGGGTGGCTGGCGGGGGTGGAGGTGATGCTGGGCTTGGCGGGGCTCTTGGCGGGCTGGAAATGGGCGGAGAGTGAGTTCTCCTGCTCCCGGAGCTTGGCCAGCTCCCGCTGGTAGATCTCCTGGACCATCTCCTTGGGGATGTCGTCGTGGCGCCAGCGATTGGAGGGCGGCGGTTGGGGACGGCTGGGATCCGGGGTCGTCTTCGGAGTGGACTCCTGCAGCAGTGGTGCAGAGGCTGTCGTCTCCAGACTGGGCAGGGGCGCCAGGGGCGGGAAGCCGGAGAGATAGGCCCTTCTTGGACTGAGGGAGCGGAGGAGAGTGACAGCTCTTTCATCGGCCACCCAGGCGTACATCTTGCGGAAGGCCTCGCGGCCCTTCTCGGTGAGGCGGGGCCAGGGGCGGGGCTTGGAGAGGAGCTCGGAGAGGGAGCCCTGGCTCTGGCCCAGGATCGCCTTCGCGAACAGGCGCTGGCCCAGGCTGTAGGCGTTCAGGAGGGTGCGACAGTTGGCCGCCACTTGGGCCGTGTTCAGGGCCGCGGAGCCCAGGCTGATCACCGTCTCCCCTTCAAGCAGCCTTTGCCTCTCAATGGGTGCCCTCGCGAGAAAAGAAGCACTGACCGATGATCTCCTGCAGCTGATCGGTGACCTCCTGCTCGGCGGCGAAGCGAGGCTGGCCAGCCTTCACTTGAGCCTCCACATCGGGCAGGGAGAGACGGGCCAAGGCGGTCTCCACAGGCTCTTCAGGACCCGCGGCAGCTGCCAGGGTCGGTGGGGGACTGGTGGGCAGGGCTCCGTCGTCCTCTACGACGGGGGTGGTGATGGGAGAGAGCTGGTCCGGATGGAAGCCGAAGAGGGCGGTGCGGAGGCGCTCCAGCTCCGGCAGGGGCGCGAATTGGCCGGCCACCTCTGCGCCCAGCAGCGCCCCGAAGGAGTCCACGAGGGGCTGGAGGGGACCGGGGGTGGAGGCGGGGGTTTTGGGGGTGGAGCAGGTGGCGTTGGGCTCCTCTGGCTCCCGCTTCACGATCCCGTTCAGGCCGCCCTCACGCGGGTCTGCAAAGAAAGGTGTGACTCTTCTGTTTTCGTTTGGCTACGTTTGGGGGCATGGAAGGAGAGAGGATGATTTGGCCTAGGTCAGAATCACACCTTCCTTTACAGAGCTGTTTATGGGACGGCAAAGCCTCCACCCACGCCTCCGGACAAGGGCAACTAGGAAAGGAAGCAAAGAAGGGGGCGTAAAGATGATGTGTGAAAATGTGCCGGCTCTGTGTTTGCTGGGTAGTGTTTTGTGGTGTCTGTGAAAGGTGAGAGAGAGAATAAAAAGAGGTGAGTACCTTGAAGCTTGTTGTGGGCGAGCTTGAGGGCGGTGAGTTCGCTCTGCAGAGTCTTGTTCTTCTCCAGCAGGAGGATCTCCAGGCTCTTTCGCTCCTCCGAAGCCACCGCGGCCTCCCCAAACTCCATCGTCATCAGAGTCCTGCCATTTTTCTTTCCCCTCTCCCATCATCGGGGTTTAGGAAGGAGAGAAAGAATACGCCAATTGTGACTTGATTTCGTCGTAGTCAGCGACAGCCTGTAGACGGGTCTGAGCCTGGGAGAGCTGCTCCTTGAGTCCGCTCAGCTCTTGCTGCAGGCTTTCCTGTGATTCGGAGGCTTGGCGCTTGGCAGCGGCCATTTCGCACTGCAGACGACGGGCCTCCTCTGTCTGGCTCGCCAGTTGGCTTTCCTGCAATTTGGAAATATTTCAAATATATTTACTCTCTTGCCTCTAGATATGTTTGCGTCGAGAAATGTGAAAAAGACAAATATGTAAATACGAACAGCAAAAATGGAAAAAAGCAGAATCAGATGGTTCAAATTTCAAGTACGTGAACTCACAAAACAATTTTGCTCAATAATTCCTTCTCCTGCTTTGCGTCAAAAGTTTGACAGGAGGCAAATGGGAACCTTGGCAGCCAGCTGGGCTCTGAGTGAGGCGAGGAGGGCCCCAGCTCCAGCGTCCTGGTCCCCGGCGGCCACATCGGGGTCCTCCGGCGGGCTCCCCTTCCCACTCCGCAGGGCCACCAGCTCCCCCTCCAGCACTGTCAGCTGCCTCTCAGCAGCCTCCGCCCTCTGCCTGCTCCTCTCCGCCTCCTCCTCCAGCAGCTCCACCTAAACTCCTCCTCCTTTTCGCTCCCCCACTTCTCAACAACTCTGTATAGTTTTATAAGCAGCGCAAATATTGCCGCAGCCAGCTACAGTTTGACAGTAAATAAATACCATGAAACATCAGTAGATACGCAATTTAGTCGCTGCATGTTTCCCTATTTAGTGGGGCTGGGAAAGCAGCTAGTGGCATTGATTGGATGGCATCACCGAGCTAAATATGAACTCCAAAATGATGATAGATGTGCAAAAAGGGCAGGAGGCAGGACCTGAGCAGCGCCGGCATCGCTTTTGTCGTCGGCGCGGGAGCGAAGGCGGAAGGCCTCCTCCCGGGCAGCGGCCAGGTTGGCCTCCAGACGGCCCACCTCCGCCTCCGCCTCTCGCAGCTGCAGGGCCATCCCCGCGGCTGCCGCCGATCGCTCACGCTCCCGCTCCTCCGCCGCTGAGCGCAGCGCTGCCTCACGCTCGCTTACTCGCTCCTACAAGGCATTTGCTCATTCCATGCTTTGTTGACTGCCTGCTTTGCTCAGAGCAGCTTTGAAGCCAATAGTCGCAAGGCAAACATTTGAGATCTGGATCGAATTGAGGGAGCTGAAAAGGAACAGATAGGGGATTTTGAGCAGATCGATTTTGAGCTAAATGAATGCCAGTAAAATGCAAGCTGATGCAGTGCGAACTGTTTCGGTGTAAAAGATGGTTGTAAAAGAGCAATACGTCAATGGTAGTCTGAGCAGAGTCCTCGACGGCCTTGAGTTTCTCGCGAAGCTGGCGAATGGTGACCTCCTGGTTCTTCACCTCCGCAAACTCCTCCCCGTAGTCCTTCAGTGTCTCTCGCAGCTTGCCCACCTCCATCTCCAGGTCTGCAATCCTCATTCTTCTCCTGCCTTGATGGGAGGAAGGGGTAAAAAGAGAATACCAGCAGCCCTCTGTGCCTTCTTCTGCCAGGTGGCTGCGTTCTCCAGGGCCGGGAGAGGGTCGGAGAGGGAGACGATCTTCCGGTACAGCGACAAGAAAGCTGCCTCTGCCGCCTTGCTACGCTTGCTTAGGTTGTCCACCTGTCAATCCATATACTTCTTACTTATTATTGGTATTTTGCCCAAATTCTTTTATTCTTTTGTCTATTGCATCATTTCAAACTCGAGTTACTGGTCCTTTCACAATTTTGTAACAATAATTTTTTTCTGCTTCTTACTGATTGCCATAGGTCCCTAAAGTGAAAGCAAGTTGTGTTGTGGAGTGTTTCAACCTCGCCCTGGAATAGTTTGAGTAGGGGCGCGACGGCCTTGCGTATGTCCTCGGCGGCGGTCTTCTTGAAGTCCTTGGAGGCCTCGACAAGGGCCTTGCGGGTCCCTTCCGCATTGTCCTGTCTGGCCGCCATCTCTGCTGCTGTGCTGTCCAGCTCTGTCTGCAGTTTCACTCACTTTGCGCTCTCTCTTTTTTCTTATCCTCCACCAGTCGGCTGCCTCTTATCGTCCAAACTGGGCAGAGAGGGAGGATGAGAGATGGGACTGTGCGATAGAGAGAGAGACTGGGCAAAGGCGGCCCTTTGCGAGTGGTTGAGAGGGCCTCCTTTCTGATCAGCAACAGATTGGCCCCCCTCCTGTCCCCTTCTCGATATATTGCCAAACGCAGCCCACGCATACACACGGCATAGGCTCTGCTCAAGGTAACGCCATCGGAAGCTTTGCTGGGATCATGATGCAATATCCGCACCAAATCCCTGTATGGCGCAAAGCCAAGGAGAGTGTAAAAAGGAATCACCTGTAGAAGAGGCAGCTGGACCTCCCTCCAATCCGAGGCGACGACGCTGACGTTCATCGCCTCTGCTTTCTGCTTTTGCTACAAACTCTGCAATCCTCTCCCACTTCATCCAGAAAACAATCGATATTGGATGCCTCTCCCAGAGGACGCGAATGGCGAGGCACTTGGAGGGGGGGGGGTATATATAAGGAGAGGGAAACAAGAAGGAAAAAAATTATTATTGGGGGGGGGGGAAAAACAAAAAAAAAAAAAAAGGGATGGGGGGAAACAAAAATCTAAAAAAAAAAAAAAAAAAAATAAAAAAAAAAACAAAAAATGGCATTAAATATTACATTTCAGCATGGGGGGGGCACTTGTGAGGGGGACGCGGCGGGGGGCAGAAGCAAAACCCAAAACAGCCCCCCCCCCCCCCCCCCAAACCCCCCCCCCCCCCTCATGTTGGCAGAGGCGGGGATCGAATAATCAATGCCATTGCTCCGGGGGGCTGGGACTGGGGAGGAATTGCGCGCGCGCTTGGGAGTCGAAAAGTATAGATTGGGGCGGATCAGAAAGGGAGGGTGGGGGCAGTGCTGGTAAAGGGGGGCGGCGCCCTTGGGTACCTACTATCTGATCATCGCCTATACAACGGGCGCCAGGGAGGGGAAAGAGGGGCCCCGATGCCTTCTGCACACTCCAGGTTGGCGGGAATCGAGGGAGGAACGAGGGTGGACTGTAGCAGTGGGCCTGAGTGGAGTGGAGAGAGGACAGGAAAGGCTGCTGATAAGGCAGCCAGATGCCCTGCTTCCAATGACAGGAGAGTGGGAGGGCTTTAGTGGGCCTATCGGATATTTGAGTGCTCGTCAAAGTGCAAACAGACGCACTTCGGCCTCAATGTCCCTGCATCCACTGCAAAAGCCGACGGGATGACTGGGTGGGGTTTGAAAAAGAGGCGGTTGGAGCGGAACGGGTGGGGCGGGCACTGATTTTATGCCCTAGGCCGGTAGCGTATGGGAATGGAGTGGGTGACAGTGGGGGAATAAAGAGGGGTGGATGCCAGCACTGGCGATGGGTGATGCGAAGGACGCGTGATGGAAATGAGCTCACATCCCCCGCCCCCCTACAGTCTCACCACTCTCTTCCTGTCAAGAGGGCTCACAAAAAGGGCTGGACGCAAGGAGGGGGGCCTTCGATGCATTGCATATGCAGCAGGAGGATGTATGGGGGATCAAGGCTGATGGCTGGTGTTGGCATGCTCTGCAGTCCCAATGATTATGAGCCCAGCCCTAGTGTAGGGAGTGAAGATAATCGGACGTCGGCATGAGATAAAATGGACTGGAGGGGTTCGATAAGACGCAGTCGGGGGGTGGCGGGGTGCTGGAGTTGAGTGGGGCAAGGGCGGATATAGAAGTAGAGGAATGGGAGGGGGGAGGCCGCCTGCTGAGGGGTGGCCCCGACCTAAGGGGCTTTAGGGCATCAATCGATAATGAAAGGGAGTAAGTGAAAGTGTAGCCTGGCAGAAGGGGGGCGGCATCTGTTGGGGGGAGGGGCAATAGGGAGGCAGAGGAAGAGGGGGGAGACAAACGGGGAATGAGAGGGGTGGAGTAGGGGGGGAGGGCCTTGGCAATCGATAGGCGAACGGGTTGGTGCCGATCTATATAGGAGGAAGGGGGAGAGTGGAAAGAGAGGGCCTGAGAGGCGCCCTTTCGTACCCGTCTTGTCTCATTGGCGAAACATCAAGCGAGGACAGAAGGGGTATGGCCCGCATAGGTCCCACCTTAGTCCCCCCACCCCCCATCTGCATCGACGACCTTCACCCAACCAATCAACCGGAATATGTCTATACTCGCCCATGCAACACTGGACCCCAAACTTCGCCTTCCCATACCCGCTAATGCAGCCTGTAAATCGGCTATTTGTGGGATTTTTTTTCAAATTTTCATACAGCTGAGCGAAAGCAGTGTGGGGCAGGCCTCCAAAAGGTGCCACAAAAAGTGACTCAGGGAGGTGGGCTGGGAAAAAAGGCAGCGTTAGTTTTGGATTTCCACATCAGAGGCTGCTTTTTGCGAGGCACAGGAGAGATATTATAGACGGGCTTGGCCTTTGGGAAAAGGCGGGTTGTAATAGGGTGTTAGAAGCGCATAGGCTATCGAAGACAATGCAGGACACTCGATATAGGCTGGGGGGTGCTTGCGGGGGGCATGAGGTGAAAGGCTGGGCGGGAGTGTATCTATAGACTGAGCGCTGTGGAGGGGATGCACCCTGCCCCATACGGCAATGGCAAATAAAGTCGATGCCTAGAGATAGGGTGCATGGGTAGAGAGGGACTGGGTGGAGTGGGGGATGGGGAAGCGAGGGTTTTAAGGCCTGATCTGGCTTTTGCGCGGCCTAGTTTAGTATCCACCGATGCACTGCCTTTCCTGTCTATCTGATAACAAACACCCTTCAGTGCCATTGGCAAATACTGCCCCCCCCTTCACTTCAAAGACGCTGTCACAGCAAGTCCTTGCACAACGCATGATGCTAAGCCGGCTATGCCTCTTTGCCAACGCGCGAAAAATGTTGCAATTTGAGCTTGCGTGATTTGGTCATCTCCAGGGACAGGATCCATAG
Source organism: Ptycholaimellus sp. GST1_10 (assembly GCA_030248095.1). Lineage (NCBI taxonomy): Eukaryota > Metazoa > Nematoda > Chromadorea > Chromadorida > Chromadoridae > Ptycholaimellus > Ptycholaimellus sp. GST1_10. The sequence continues at coordinate 90,194 of JASANA010006888.1, forward strand.
CACGCAATCGATGAAGCATGTAAGAGAATGACCTTTGAAGCATCGAAATCGCAACATCCCTAAAGAATAGATCATATAGAGTCCACTGTCTTATTCTGCTATTCCGATCCCAGCGTATAGAGAGCCCTTGTGCATTAGTCCTCATAGAATTCCAGATCGATAGGAAATTAGAGGCCCTAGCCATCAAAGTCTCTCCCTCCCGGCCGAAGCCCCTAGGCATCGATTATTTCCCGCTTTCAGACAGCATTCTACGCCAGCTTTTCGATGAAGGCAGAGCAGGAGAAGCTGAAGCATGAACTGGGACTCTAGCAGTCAAGCCCCCCGAGCGAAAGTGGCAGGGCATGGATTATCGATCGCCTGTCTCTGAACCGAAGTAGAGGAGAGGGCCTTTCTTAAGAGAAGGGCATCAAATGAAGCAATGTCGCGCTTATACGCCCCCCCTCCTCTTTCACTGCCCCCGCCCCCCACACCAACCTATAGGGGAGGCCCCATCCACTTCCTCCCCTGCCTATCGGCAAAAGGACCTATAGGGCGCGCTTGGCCAAAGCAATATCGATCCCGAATAGCCGCACAAGACGCCCCCCTCCTCACCCCACCCAGCCACTACTTCTCCGCTTTCTCATCGAACCCTCCGCTAAACACAAACCCTCCCGCCTTCCCTATCACCCCATCCTTCTGAGGCCCTCCGCAATGCTTTTGCTCCAATGTCAATTGAACCCAATCATTCTACAGGAACGTCATTTGCAACCTTAGCATTCGTCATTCTTCAAAAAAGTCTGCTTACCTACTGCTGATCTGGATTCATGGGAGATGCACCTGGATTGATCATCGAAATGAGCAACTGCCTGACAATGCAGTAGTGCAAAAACATGAAATTTGTCTTTTTCTTGAACGGAAGTTTACTCCAAAACTGGCACTCGAAAGGACAGACTAGGAAAAGTAGCACCGGCTAGTACAAAGTGTGTGGTCAGATCACAGAGCCTGTAGCTCGAACAGATCGATGGGCAGAGGCTTGGAGAGAACTTGCAACTTTCCCTCTTCATCCAACGCCACATCGTCCTCCACTCTCAGGCCAAGGCCTCGAAACTCCTCCGGCAGTTGGCTTCTGGACTCCGGGAAGTACATGCCTGAGCCAAACTTTCCAGTCAGAAGAATTTTTGGCGAAAACTATTTTTGCCTCTGCTCTGCTCTAAAAAGCTAAGACTCTGTTCGAAGAAAAGAAAACTGCAGAATATTGATGTTTTGATGCGAAAGCAACCAGGCTCAATGGTGAACGCGACGCCGGGTTGCAGAGGCAGCGTTCGTGGAATGGACGGTGTATCGTGAACGTCCATGCCCAGATAGTGACTCACGTGGTGCGGACAGACTTCTTCTGCTGCCTTTGAATACAATTTCAAAATACTTTCATGATCAACGGTGGAAAGCGCAAGCTGAGAGCTTTGAGAATAAAGTACCTGATCATAAATAAATGATCAATGCACCTCCATGCTGAGAGCATCAGCCAACAACATTTAGTTACTTATAAAAGGGTGAAATGTCGGCTTATGACCAGAATCCCCCCCCCCCAAGGCTTCTACCCCCCCCCCCCCCAAAATTCTACCCCCCCCCCACGTAAGTATCCCCCCCACGTAAGTATCCCCCCCCCAAATCTGTATCCAACCTACGTATCAATCAACAATCAATCAGTTTTAAGGGAGTTTTGGGTGTTTTTGCACTTGGGGGGGGGATCCTGGTCACCGATTTTGATGACCATTATCCCCCCCCCCCCAAATGCGAAAATCCCTTGATTGATGACCAGTATCCCCCCACCAAGTGGCATTTGGGGGGGGGGGATAGTGGTCACCAAAACTCATATTCTCATATGCTCGTATACTGACTCTATAAAAGGCTTAGGCTTCATCAAAAAAAAATTGTATAGTGGCAATTGCGTAGGCTTCGCTTGCGAAGCCTTAAAGCTGAACACAAACTAGACCAGCAACTGCGTAGGCTTTGCTTGCGAAGCCTTAAAGCTGGAACTATTTGTACAAAATTTGGGGGGGGGGGGCAAAACCTTTGGGGGGGGGGGGCAAAACCTTTGGGGGGGGCAAAATTGTTGGTTGGTTTTGGTTTGTTGAAAAACGGGTTTGGTTGGCCGGTAGAATCCTTGGGGGGGGGGATTCTGGTCATAAGCCGAAATGTCCACGCTGATTGATTTTGAGTAGGCCAGCCTCAATAATTATCAAATTCTGAAACATCAATTACTTCAGTAGACTATGTCGCATGCGCCCTCTTTTCTTCATGCGCACATGGTTTGCAGGAAAAGAGGGGCATTGAGGATGAGGGAACCCTTCGAAGTTGGCTGGCGCTTGCTCCGGAAGGAAGCAGACGAAGACGCAGTAGAGCTTGGCCCAGAAGACGAAGCATGGCCTCGTAGAGGTCGGCCAAACTTAGCGGTCGCTTCTCCGCGGCCAGCTTCACCAAATCCCTGTGCACCTCGCACAAGGCCTCCGCTGCACTCACCGCCGCATCTCTGCAATCTTCCGCCTTCTTCCTTCTGCTTCCTCATCTACCTCTTGCAGCAATGGGATGAGAGGGACCAGAGGAAGCAAAGGAAAGTGGTCTGATGTGCTCCCAGGAACAATGATCCTTGAGGAAAATTGATTGCGGTGGAGGAAAATTGCTAACGACGGATTTTGAGATGGGCACCAGGTGCGACTGATATCGGAGACATAGCCATGGTAGTCCACGCCTGCATCCATCAGCACCAGCTCCCCTGCTGTCATCACCTCACAAAAGCCATCCTATCACTCTTCTTGAAAATGTAAATTTCCTTCACTATTACCAACTAAGATTCACAATCTTAGTGGGCAATAGTGAAGGGTATTTGCTCAAAATTCAGTATTTCCCCTTTTTCTCTCTCCTCCGAGGGCAAAGCAGAAGAGGCTGACAGCGTCGTTGGCGAGGTAGTGGATGGTGTTGGCGCGGTTGCCGCTGGCGACGACGGGCGGGTAGGCGAGGCCGAGGGCCAGCCGACGTCTGGCCTCCAGCTCCATGCGGGAGCCCAGCAGACTCTCTTGAGCCTCAGGCTGACTCAAGGACTCTCGCACAGCGCCCTGGAAGGATTCTGCCCCGATCCGTCCTGCCGTTGCCATCAGTTCCAGCTGCAAATTGAGCCTATTGCTTTTTCTTTCTATCATTTATTTTTCTATACCTAAGAAACCATCTGCTCCCATTCAATGCCTCCCAACAGAGTGTCGCTAGGGATTACTAGGTAGGCTAAATTGGAAGAATTACAAGAAACTAAGCTCCAGTGAGGAATCAAAGAGAAGCTCCAGCAGTGGTTTGGAAATATTGGTTGGTAATCGGTGAAGAAGAGGGTGAATGAGTAGAGGATGAATCTGGAGGTGTAGAGGGATTGTAGACCTCTGCAGGGGATTTGGTCCAGCGCAGCTGAGCGATGAGGTGGCGGGCGCTGAGGCCGGGATCAATCAAGTGCTGTTTGTCTAGAAGGGGCTTCAAGGGCGGCTCCGAACTTGAGAATTGGCCGGCCGTGGTGTACAGCAGTCTGCTTGGCCGGTCCTCCAATGTCGCGCTCAATCCAAATGTAGAACCCAAAGCTTTGATGTTTCTCTAATTCTATGAAACGAATAACCAACTTAACATATTGATTGGATGGCGGAGTTTAAGTCTTTTAGGCAGAGTTAGCTATTTAGTGTTAGCTTTAAAGCACACTACTGTTATAGATTTAGCAAAATTGAATAAATTGACGCCAGGTCTTGAGCTGAGCCAAGGTTGGGCTGAAGTGGCACCTGAGAGATGGCAGAGAGAAAAGCAGGCAGAAGCTCCATTTCCTCCACCTCCTCTATGCCGGTGAGTGCAGCAGCTCCGTCCACACCCGCCCTCGGCCCCTCCCACAGCTCCTGGTGTGCATTCCGCGCTGCCACGAAAAGACGACACCTCACAATTCCACCTTGCATTTCCCCCTTTTTGCCTACATATTACCCATCACTGCTGAAAACTACCAAGGTCAGCACTAACTCCGAAAGCATTTCCAGTTTCAAAGTAGTCTCAAACATAAAATAGTATGGAAGGAATTAACGAAATAAAACCCTAATGATTCATGACTCACCCTAACAATCCCTAAACAAGCTCCCATTCACGAAGCCTGGACAGACCTAGCCGTGTCCAGGTCCTGAGGGGTTGTGTAGACGGCGAGGCAGGCGGCAGGCTCCCGGAATCCAGAGAGGTAGAGGAAGTCCGAGCACTGGCGGAAGAGGTGCGGGACGTCGGGCGCTGAGTGGCTCACAGACGGGGCCTTGAGGAGGAGGAGGAGCGGGGCTGGGGCGATCTTGGCCGCCGTCAGCTGCATGCGAATGGCGTCCACCAAAATCTGCCGCCGCCCTGCGTACTCCTCTCGACTGATCCCTTCAGAAGAGCTTCAATGATTGGAGTCAACTGGGGCTTCAAACGGGAATCAGAAAGAATTTCATTTTTGGGTTTTTAAAAAAGTATTAGCCAGATGATGCTTTGGCAATGGTTGCATCAAGAGGAAAATATTTCACGGGGCTACGTGGCTGGTCTTATCCTAGATCTAATGGCACGTGCCAGACTCAATCTGCCAACACTCTCCAATTCTGGCTTATAAACCACTTATTCTGGCTTTCACACCTAGCGTTAATATTCCTAAAAAATTTAAAGACATACACGACAAAACAATTGTTTGTCAATTTATTGGTGTAATTAGCTCCCTAAAAGGGCTTCCGATTGAAAAATTCCCCAATTCTCGATAAAAACCCCTCTTTAAATACTGAAAACTTCAAAGAACACTAACCAGGCGTGACCTGATCGGGAGTCAAAAGGTGCGGATGCGTAGCTGGCGAAGGCTGGCCCAACGGCCTTCTCATTTGGCTCCAGTCCACCTCTTTCCCTTCCATCCTCGACACGGCAGTGCTTTTCCATCTCCCCAGCTCTCTGCCACCCAGCAGCAGACTTTGAAGTCGCCGACGCCACATTCCCAGCCCTTTGCAATCAGTCGATAGACATTGATCAGTTCGATTCCATAAAGAGTTTATAGAAGGGATAATGACGTAGAATAGGTGTTGGCAGAAGTGCGCAGAGTGCCAGCTGTAGCCTTGACAGGGCAGGGAGGGGGCAGAGTGCACAGTCACTACCGCTCAACAACGCATTTGTCAATTTGAGGGACTTGGGCAGAAGTTGCTTATCTTGAGAATGGTGTGCCTAGACAGGAGTAAGGAGCCATTATGTTTTTACGGCTGAAACTCAGATGATTTGAAGTTATCCAAAAGGTAATTTTTGACCCATAGGTTTTTGACCCATTACCAATAGATTTTCGAATCACTTCCCTTCTAATGTTTGCAAAGTTTCAACAGAAACACTCCTGTTTTCTATTAGTTACTTCCCTGCTTAAGTTAGAACACGGAAGTATGGGCTGGTATTGTTTGCTTTATTTTCATTTCTTCCGAAGTCATTTACACGTCGCGCAAATTACATATTGCGTGAGATTTCATCACAGTATTCATCGCAGCTGCAGTTTCTATTCAATCGCTGAGGAAAGCCCGTTCTGCCAGCATGTCTGACGAGGTTCCTTCTCCTTTGTAGTTCAAAGCAAAGCAGAAAAAATGGGTTGCAGGAATTCCAAAAAGCAGCGGCGGCAGTGAATGCGTTCACAAAAAAGCCGGCAGATGCAGAGCTGCTGGAAATCTACGCCCTGTACAAGCAGGGCAGCGTGGGGGACATCAACACGTCCAAGCCCGGCCTGCTCGACTTCAAGGGCAAGGCCAAGTGGGAAGCCTGGGAGAAGAAAAAAGGTGTCAACCTTTTCCCAGAAAAATTTGTGAGCCTCAATAGCGAAATAATTTTCAACATTGCGAGTTAGCAATGGAAAACTAGACAAAGGTTGCTGGTCAATATAGTTTAGCTTCTTTCTTTAGATGTTTAGAACTGGATTACTGCACCAGACGCAGATAATTTGAGGGATGAGCCAGGCAGATGCTAAGAAGGCGTACGTGGAACTGGCTGCAAAACTCGGCCAAACCTACGCCTAGGGCTGCTTCCTGCCATTCATAGCCAGTACCTGATTATTTCACCGCCTCGTTCTAGAGCCCTTTTGCTCAATAGGGTCCCTCTTGCCCGTCCCAATTGCCGTACTTCAGATTACATTGCCATCGGCATTCATTCATCAAAAGTGATTGTGCTGTGCATTTCCCGCTGCCAACGCAATCCCAGTACTTTGCTGTCCTTTGAAAGATATCATATTGCTGCTGAAAACTTTTCACAGAACGATGTGTCGTTTTATAATAATGATAACAATGACAGATTAGAAAAGATTGGAAAATCACTAGCGCATTCATTTCGAAAAGAATACAGGCTAGTTCATGCAGATAGAATCGTGGAGATATTGACAGGTTATGAAAGTGTGTTAGCATCATTTTGCGGAAGAGCGTCTCCAAATAATATTGCCATTTCGCTTCTATTTTGGTGCCATATGCATTTTGCGGCTAACTGAATTTCGCAGATAATTGAACGACTTGAAAGTTCGCGCTAGGAAAAGGCCATCTCTAATCTATAAAGCAAACAAAGAGGAGGAAATCTCAAGCTATGATATGACACCTGAATGGTCAACTCCTCTGATCGAGATTCTAAAAGCTACCCAGGGAATGACGAATAATGAGCGGCACAAACAAGTCTTCACCTTCTGACATGTCTACCTGTTTGTCAAGGCTTGGCAGAAGTCCTGAAGAGCATGCATGAGCCCACCTGAAAGAGAGTCCTGGTAGCCAGGGCCAACGCAATCACAACCCGTCAGCGCCGGCCATAAGTCAAACGTTCATCTGGCCAGAGCTCTTAAACGGCGTTGCCACAGCGGACCTCACAGACAGTCCCTGTCATGTCCCTACGCCCACGCGCCCATACGATAGCCCCTGGCCAGCTCTATCGCTCCTTCAGCGGGACCCTTGATACCCCGCCCATTGCCTCTCCACAGCTGTCGCCTAGTGTCACCGGTTTCTTACCCCTCTGATAGGAGTTTGGCGCAGGCTTTCAATTTATCATACTAGAGGGCCGTCGATGCCAAGCATAAATGAGAATATTCTAACGCAAATTTGGGCAAGGCGCCTAATCGAATGCAATAACAATTTAGCGTTGTAAAATTGGGAGGGCTGCAAAAATGTTTCAGCCGTATTCAGACAGAATTTATTTCAAAATGTTTCCACAGAAATGCTAATCCAATAAAACAAAGAAGATACAGCATAGCCTGTGGTGCACAGTAGATGCGTTATGAGAAGCTCAGTGTTTAAGGTTCGCGACTGGAGTTGACGGGGATGAATCGCCCTCGACGAGCATCCATCGCCACCGTACCAACCATGTTCAAGCCGCCACCTCCAAGCAAAAGGTTGGCTGGCCAGGGAAACCCTGTTGATTGCCAAAATTGCCACCGCAAAGCTAAGATCCCATCCCCTACCTATCCTCATCCCTGAGAGCAACCAAGCAGCAATACTCCTTTACAGGAGCGACGTCCTGCAGACTTTCGGCAGCGAGTGCACGGTGGCCGGTGTGAACCAGTGGAGCAACCGGAACAAAGTCACCAGCTATCGGTTTAGTCTTCAGCTGAGCTGAGGAGCACGGAATGAGCATGAAAGAAAGCCAAGACTGTTCGTGTTCTGCCTCTGGCTGGGACTGCTGGTAGGCTGCGGCGTGCTGATCGGCCTCACGCTGCAGACCTACTTCAAGTACAACGTGGCCTTCTCCCTCTCCACAGAGACGCAGCCGGAGACTGCGGTTGGAGCTGGAGGAAATTCAGGTGGAGAGTGAAGAGACTTTTCCAGCTGCCAGCCGTGACGATCTGTCCGAACCACGGCGGCTCGCTGAAGTCTTATCTGGGCGGCAGTCCATTCTTCCTGCGTTCGGAAGCACCGCGGCGCTCGGAAACTGTGGATGAAGTGAGCCAATGCTAAGTGTCGGAATTAATTGGAGTTTTTGTCGGATTGTGAAAAAGAAGGATGAAATTGGAAACAGCGTGAAAAAGAAGGACTAAATTAGCAAATTGTAACAGCAACATTTCAATCTTGGCGACATTTCAATCTGTTTTTTGCACCATCAATCTGTTCAATCAAAGTTGGGAGTTAAGATAGGCAGCTGGTTCAATGTGCATGGAAGCAATTGCCTTCTCCTATTCTACATTCCTTTCGAATTGCTGAAGCTCTGAAATTGGATTCGTTGGAAACTTGAAACACACCAACTTTTTAGCTTATTCCGCATATGCAGATCCTGCGCACCTGCTACGACCCGAACATCACGGAGTTCATTCGCTCCACGGACGACATCATCGCCTACATCCAGGCCGAGGGCGGCAGCATTGCCAGCGTGGTCTGCTTCTCATCCCCTTAACTCCACAACCTCATACCATCCCTCTGCCCCCCCCCAGGTGGAGAATCAATTGATCCCTGGCTTTGGCGACATATTCTACGACTGCTACCTGGGGCCCACCCGGATCCCCTGCCAACGCCTCTTTTTCGCCCGATTCGGCATCACCATGAGCGGTTCTGTCTTGCCCAAGGTGCCCTGGACAGAATGAGATCTTTGAGGCGTCTGCTATACGTTCAACTTCAACGGGACGGTGAAGAGGGATCCGGGAAGCCTCATCTTCACCTACGCCGATTCATATCCAGTCCCAAACCTCGCCAAAGTCCGCTGAAATTGTGTGCAGCGTAAACTATGTGCAGTTGCGCTCGGTGAAGGCGGACGGTCTGGCCACAGCGCTGACAGTCCGCCTGAATGCCTGGGAGAAGGAGTTCTGCTACAGCTACCTACAGCCCATGCAAGGCTTCCGCGTAGACTCAATGCCCACATTTTCTCCAGCCTAGAGATGGATGATGGAAAGAAAACGAAGGTGGCCATTCATGATGTCAATCAGCTGCCCACTGAGATTGGCTTCAACGACGTCCTCGCCTCTCCCGGCCACCGTACGCAGGTTCCCAGCCTTTGTACTCAGTACAAGCTTGCACTGACAGTCAGAAGCAACTGGAATGCCAGAAAAGAAAGGATGATTTGAGATCACAGTGAGCAAAACGCTGCACGACCGCAGCAAGGTGGAGAACCTCGGCCTTTGTTCCAGTCAGAGACAATTGCCACTCTTCCCCGGCCTCCCCTATTCCCGCCAGAACTGTATCGCCGAATGCTTGGCCAAGATTGTCTGGCAGGTCATACTCATTCACCATTCCTCCGTCCAGCTAAGAGAATTGCGATTTGGAGCAGTGCAAGTGCACCTCCTGGGGCATCACTGCCGACCTCGCGGAAGCGGCCAACCACCTACACCAAAATGTCCAGCAGTATACTCAGGACGAACTGAATGCTAGACTTTTTTGTACATAGACTGATTTGGTCGAGGAATTGAAGCTTGTTGGAAATTGTAGAGCATTGAGCCGAATACGGCCATCTGCTACGGCTCTGCTGGACAGGCATGCATGCTGGATGTCAGTAGTTTTCTGACCTTGTTCACGAAAGAAAATGAGATCTTAAACTTTTTGCAACAGTTGATGGTGAAGTATGCATCGGATCGAGCCTATGGCAACTGCTCCAAGACTGAGACCTGCCCAAGGGCTTGCTTCGAGAACAGCTACGAATTTCGAGTTCCACACCTCCTTAACATTCCAGCAAAGAGCAGAATAAAAGTCGTTTTTTTGAAACTAAATTTGGTGAAAAAATAAACTGCAAATACATTTGCCAAACAAAATAACCAATAAAATAAGAAAATGAAGTAACAAAATTAAACCAACATGTGGTAGTGAATGAAAAATATCCCGTGAACTCTGAAAAAGAAGTTCGTCGTTTCAGAGCTCCTCTACGCGTAGCCCGCCGAGCAACATGATGGCCAATCTGCTGGCTGATTCGGGGATCGGCTCGGCAGAGGAGTACCGGGCCAACATCGTGGACTTGGACGTGGTCTTGGGCTCCATGGAGCTGAAGGTGATCAAAGAGGACTGGGCCATGAGCACCTCCGCCCTCCTCAACAGCCTCGGAGGATGCCTCGGTTCCCCCTAATTTAGTACCACGAAACTTACTGTAAACAGAACTGTGCTCACAGGTCTGTTCTTGGGCATCTCCATCTACTCCTTCGTAGAGCTCGCTCTGTTCCTGGCAGCGCTGCTCTGTCGCAAAGACCCCAATAAAATTCCCTCCAATGAGACCGTTTCTCACGAAAATACGCAGACGCTTAAGTTTTAAAAACCTTCACAATTGCATGCTTCAACTTTATCAGACTATAATTAAGCATTTCTTTTGCTCGTTCAATTTAATGTTTTTTTTTGTTTCGACCGAATTGAAGTTACAGAAACTGGTTGTGTGACATATTGAACATTGAATGTAAAAATTGCTGTTCTTTGCTTGTCTAACATGAAATCTTCTAAAATTGCTCAAGTGCATATGGATTTCTGAAGCAAGGCATAGCCCCTATGACGAACAAACGAGAGAATCATTCGAAGCTCTTTTTAAATGTTGCCCAAATTGAATTTCCAGCAGGGCCACCGATTAAAAAGACTGATAAGTGTCTGAAAATTGAATCTCAGGTAATCTCAGGTGAATCTCATTCTACGCTAGTTTCCTTTTCCTGTAAAAAATTGAAATTATAACAAAACGGCTAAGAATTTTTAGGCAAAATTTCGGGCCCGCAATGAATGACAAAAACTTTTTTCGGTTAATTAGCGAACGATTGACAATTTTCAAAAAAATATCAATTAACTTTAAAAATCTTTAAAAGTTTAGTTAAAATTTTTAAAAAATATTTTTAAAGAGTGTATCCTGCTAGCTTCGTTTTCTTTCTGGTCTAGCCATAAAAACCAAAAAACTGATTACGGCTGTTTAGTTGTGTAACGGCAAGCTTGAAATCCTCTTTAGTTCTGCCGGTGAGCCGAAAATCTGCTGTAATTAGGTCATGATCAACATTTGGTGCTCAGCTGCGTCGAAATTTGGTTGCGCCTAAACTTCTTGTCAATATTTAATGAAACTTCTGAAGGACTTATTGAATTTTTACTGCTATTTGTGGCTGAGTCTGGCTTAAAGGCCTGATTGTCGCCAACTCCTTTTGTTCGATCTCTTGCATTTTCGCTGTCTGCTGGCATCTTCTTTGTTCAATCACTTTGACGACAATGCAACCTTTAAAAATGGGCCATTTTAGAGCATGAACGTTTCGCAACATTTCTTCTGTAGTAGCCGTGAGAATTTACCCGAATCATTGCATCCGCTAAGCCACGGCAGAGCAAAAGAAACGCCTTTTCCTATGCACACAGACTGAAATCAAGCTTTAGCTATAACTGCTGAGTTGTGTAAAATCAGATTCTAATCTAACATCCAATCAAAGCCTTCCAGTCGTCCCCAGCTCATAGCAATCTTCAGCAACAAATCAATCAAGCATGAACAGCCGTCGTCGTCCCCAGCGCAGCAATGCTACCAAGCCATCCACTCGCCTCTCCAATCCCTCCCCGCCCCTCCGCCCTCTTCTACCCGCCCTCAAGACGGCTGCCAACCCACGAAATCTCCAGTCCAGGACCCCATACGCCAATCCCGGTATGGAGCACACTCTCGCATCTACCGCAGTTCCACACCTGCTTATCCTCTGCCCTAATGATAGCTGACTTCCTGGAAATAAACCTGCAATCCTTTTCCCATCCCCCTCTCCTAAGGTCTGAAATTGCTGCAGGCAGCATCGTGAGCCGCCTGCAAGGCAATGCGGCGCCAGCTGCAGCCCCTCAGCGCAGCAGCCACCTGCCCAAGCTGACGGCGGCGAAGCCTCCGACGCCGTTGAGGACGACGGCGAGCCTGAAGCCTCCCGGACCCAGCCTCCTTCTCCGCCCCTGCGACATCTCCAGCTCCACTGCTGCGCCCCCGCCGCCTCCTCCTGCGCCCGTCCCTCCTCCTCCCCCGGCCCCAATCGCCATCAAGCAGGAGCCACTCACCATCGACGTCGACGACAGCCCGCCCAACAGCCCTCCCAAGTACACTGCTCTTTTCGCCCACTTAGGCCCCTCTCCTTAGGCCCTCTAGGACTGTTGGTGATCGAGTGTAATTGGCTGAGGGGATTCTGGAATTAGGCTTCAAATGGTCGTTTAGATACTGAAATGGGCAATTAGATACTGAATTGAGGCGCTCTCCACCTCGCCGTCGCCAGCTGCGAGCTCCGGCCAACACCCCGGCCACCCCGGCCACACCCATCCGACGCAGGAAGATGGAGCCGAAGCCAGCGCAGCCGATGGAGGCACCCGCACCCAGCACAGCTCCCACCTCCGTCTGGCCCGAGCCACCGGCGAGCCCGGCAGCGCCCAGCACCCCATCCCCAGCGGCCCCCACGCCGCCCACCCCTGGTCGCATGCCGCCCTGGAACAAGCAGCAAGCCATGGCCTACAGCCCCTACTACATGGGTCAGTGCTTTTTGAGATCCATTGGGAATGCAAGTTTGCTAAAAACTTTGATTTTCGTTTAAAATTTAATTTTTTGAATTTTTTTAAAATTTTAAGTTTATCGACAGGATTTATCTTCAATGCCTTTGCGGCATGGCTTTGTTGAGACTGATTGAATTGAGGCATGGGAGGGATGGGAATGATGCCGGGCATGGGGGCGATGATGGGCGGGCAGGGCGGGATGAATCCGATGATGAACCCGATGATGGCCAACTCGGCCATGCTCACGCGCTACGGCATGATGATGGACTACAGCCATCGATCCACCGCCTCCGACCTCGCCTTCGACTGCCCACTCTGCCAGCTCTCTCTACCCGCCAAGTACCTTAGGGTCTTCTTTTTCACCTCCTCCCCTTTGCTTCCTTTTCCCTCACTTCACTGGCTGGGCCTTGCAGAAGCACGTGCACGAGCACCTGGCCTACACCCCGCTGAAGTGCCAGCTCTGCGGCCACTTCTTCTACGAGCGGGAGGACCTGCGCTATCACTACGAGCCCCTGGGCGCCCACGGACGCAACACCATCCCTCAGGTCAGCCCCTTTCTTCTCTCCATCCAGCTTTCATCAGTGAAGGCGTTGGGCTGTAGGTGATCGAGACGGTGCACGAGGAGAAACACAGGGAGGTGGCCAAGCTCCTCTCCCGCGTCACCGGCTACGTCAGCTGGCTGGAGTCTCAGATGGGTTCTTTCTGCCTTCCTTCTCATCCTCAAGCTCTTGTAACTCACTGGGCTGCAGAGGAGAAGGAGCCGGGCACTTGGCGTTTGGACCTGGACTCTGCGGGGGCGGAGGTGAGCCTGGTGGACGATCGGGAAGGGGACGGGGAAGAGGACGCTGCTCCTGCTCCAGCTCCAGTCAGCCAGGAGGAAGAAGAGGAGGAACCGGAGCCAGTCCAACCTCCTCCGGTCAAGCGCTGTCGCTCTGAGGCCAACAAAGGTTTCAGGCCCCAATCTATCCCGAAACCGAACTATAAAGTCTGTCGGTTTTTTTTCAAAGAACACTTTTTGTAAACATATCTTAATGCTCTAAATTTAAAGCACCAAACTTTATCCTTCTAGATTTAGAATTCCATGCAGAATATTGCAGGAGTTTCCCCTGGCCAACTACGGCGTGCTCTTGGCGGTGTGGAGGAGCGACGAGTTTCCCCGACTCCTATCCCCAGTCCAGCAGCCCCGAAGCCCTCCCAGGCCACCCCGGCCAAGCAGCGCCAGCTCCCAGTCCCCAGCGCCTCCAAGCTCCACTCCCTCACCGCCTCCGCCCAGGAGCAGCTCAGCGCCATCGTCGGCACCCGCTCCGCTCACAAGCGGGCCTATCTCGGCCGTCTGGTGCTCTCTTTTGGGATTTCTGTTGGTGAATAGGATTGGAAGGATGGGATTGAAGGGCCAGCTGAAGAGGGAGGTGATGGAGAAGGAGGAGGAGGCGGAGAAGACGCCCACCAAGCGCAGTCGCCTGGCTCAGTCCGCCGCCAAGCTCCCTGTACCCGTTACGCCTGTTCCGGTTCCTGCCCTTTTTGCTTTTTCGCTCAAACACTGGCTGCTCAATTGAGCCCATGCTCAATTTGGACTGGTAAAATAAGATTACTTTCTGAAAAAAGCCGTTTAGCATAAATTGGGGTTGTAATTATTGTAAATCGAGGAAATCTAAGAGCATAGCATAACCATGGACTATGAAATGTACCCATTTTTGTTGCCCTTGCACCAACTGCGCTCGTTTAGCATTAATAAGGTTGGAATTATTGTACATCGAGGAAATTGGAGAGAAAGCAGGCCAGTGAACTGTACCACACTTTGCTGCCCTTGCAGAAACTGAGCCTGGATTCAGGTGAAAACGGTGGACTGCGGCCTGTGCGGCAAGGCGGTGGCCCGCTTCCCGGTGACAGTGCAGCGGAACCACGTGGGCGCCGCCCACCTCAGCCAGGCTCGCGTGGAGTGCCGCTACTGCGACCACGTGGAGCGCTCCTGGTACCCTGTCAGCATTCGCAAGCACATGGCCGGCGTTCATCCTGACAAGGCTGTTCGATTATCCTTCTTTTTCTCCTCCATCCATAGGAGGAGGGCTTGTTTGCAGTCGGACGACTACATCGATCGTCGCGAGGAGTTGAAGAGTGAGCTCCAGGCCAAGATGGCGCGGGCTTTCGGTGGAAAGGCGGCGAAATCTTCGAGAACCTCGCCGCCACCCTCGCCTGCTTCTCCTACACCAGCCCCATCTACACCAGCTCCATCCTCTTCATCTCCTTCGTCTACTCCAGCCCCGACTGCACCTTCTACTTCATCACCAGCTCCATCTTCCCCGACACCTCCACCTGAATCTTCTCCATCGCCGCCACCTGCTTCCCCGCCCTCATCCCCAACGCCTCTTCCCGTACCCTTCAATTACCCATCAGGAAACCGTCAGTTTATAAATGATTGGCTTCTGCAGGCCTCCCAGGTGAAGGAGGAGGTGGGCGGTTGGCTGAGCCATCTGGTAGGCCTGGTGGAAGGCCGCCTGGAGCCCAGGAAGCCCAGCCCCGCCGTCATCGGCGCCGTCCGCAAGAGCCTGAGCGTCCTGCTGGAGCGCGTGGAGGAGCAGCTGGCCCTCAAGGCCGCCTGCCTCGCCAGCCGACTCACCGTCCCTCTCCAGCGCCTCAGCCTGCCGCAGGAGGAGGAGCAGAGCAGCTCAGAAGCTGCTCCGGTGGAGGAAGACGCCGCCAACGGCCTGGTGGAAGAAGCTGACGGTGGTCTGGTCGAAGAAGTTGGCCAGGTGGAAGAAAAGGATGGCCATGAACTGGTGGAAGAAGAGCCCGCTGCCGCCACATCTTCTCAGGCAGGCCAAGCAGAAGAAGCAGTAGAAGAAGAGCGCATGGAAGTGGAATCCAGAACGACGGCCGGAGCTTCTGAAGAAGCCACAGAGCCGGTGATCCAGTTGGAGACTGAGCTGACGACGATGGAGGCGACGAAGACGGAGCTGGGGAGGACGGAGCCGTTGCCCACCGCGGAGGAGATGGAGGAGGAGGCCATTCTTCTGCCTGAGGAGGAATTGAAGCCAGCTGAGGACGTCTCTCTAGAACAGCTGGAAGCTGAGGTTCTAGCCCCAGAGCCTGTCCAGCTCAGTCCTAATCGAGGTTCCTTTCATTTCCACCATCCGCCCATTTTGTTTCATTTTCTGTTTTGCTTCCAGGTGCACTCAGCATGCTGGCCTCCTATGATGACGACGATGATGACGAAGAAGATGAGTCATAGGCCAAACTTTCTTCCACTTCACGTCACTTGCATATTTTGTCACTTGCTTTTTTGGGATAAATCTGACTTCACAGCTTATTCCATAGCTTCGAGCAAAACAGCATATTACAAATCGCTGGCTAGGAAAAGCTACAACAACCAAAAAAGTACTCATACCTACTCCGGGGCGCTGTAGTGTGTGCAGAGGAATGACGTGAGCGCGCAAGGCACCAGCCCCCCACCCGCAGTCGTATAAGTACAGGCGAGAATCCCTGCCCCAACACTCACCTTTATCTCCTGCCTTTCATATTCCAGCCTATAGAAGAGCAAAAACCCTTTTACCATCCCAAAAGCCATGTATCCTGGTCAACAGCAGCCCGGCTATCCACCCCAGCAACCCGGCTATCCTCCACAGGGCGGAGCTCCTTATCCTCCTGCAGGTTGAAACACTGCTTAAAACTGCCCAAAACTTATTTTTCAAATGCTCTTTTTTAATACTTTCTTAGGATTTTCAAGATTTCTTAGGCCAAAAAGTTTCAAAAGCCGCCTAAAAATTAAAAATGCCGATAGCTACATCCATAAATAAATCCCAAAATTTAGCAGTACCACTAAAGGTACACTAAGTAAATGGAAATATCAAACAGCGGTTCCATAAACATTGTTCGACTGCTTTCATGTCAGGCCCTCAAACCTGGACCTCAAAAAGTTCAATTGAGGCGGCGGTGGCCCCGGAATAGGGTTCAATGTCGGTGGCGGCGGCTATCCCCCGCAACAGCCAGGCTATCCTCCTCAGCAGCCTGGCTATCCTCCTCAGGCAGCCCCCGGCTACCCACCACAGCAGCCCGGCTACCCACCTGCCCAGCCTCCAGCAGCCTATCCATCCCCCGGCTATCCCGGCCAGGCGGCCTATCCGCCACAGAATGCCACCGCCTATCCTCCGCAGCAGGTTTGTCCTGTTGATTTCTCAAGCTGACTAGCATTGAATGCCTGCCTCACTCTTTTCTTCTTTGCTTGAGCTCAACTAAGTTATGACTCCCTAATGAATGCCATTGAATGGCTGCTGTAAAAAGAATCATACGGAGTAAAAGTTGCATCTGTAGTGTTCTCTGGCTAGAATTTTATCAAATGTCAGATTACAAAATGTTGTCAAAACACTGTTCGCGACAATATTGACGCTAGGCACAAAGGGATTTAGTTGAATTGCAGCCAGCACAAGGCTATCCACCAGCTCAGGGCGCCTACCCGCCCCAGGCTCAGACTGGCTACCCACCAGCCCAATCCGGCTATCCTCCGGCCTCCGGCTACCCACCCCAGCAAACTGGCTACCCTCCTCAGCAAACTGGCTACCCTCAACAGGGCGGCTATCCTCAAGGTGAAAGTTTCCCGCTGATTAATTTGCTGGCATTGGTGAATGACGTTCGGTTGCAGGCCAAATGGGCGGCGGCTACGGAGCTCCGGGCCAGTATGCACCGGCGCAAATAGGTGACTCCTTTTTTTGTCTCCTTCCTGAGTTACATCCGAGTGCCTTGACACATTTTTTTCTTGGGATGCGTTTGGGGACAGATGTCCTCGTCAATAGGGGCAAGTTAACGTCATCTGAGTTTGCCACAAACACCACCAGACTCACTCACAGGAGTCGCCCCTATAGAATCTACTCTTTTCTCTCTGACTCATCTGTACTACTGCCACCTTTGCGTGGTCACAAAGCTCTGCTCCCCCTTTCCCACTGAGTCATCGCCTTCTCGAAGGGGGGTCTCTGGGGTATAGGCTGGCCTGAAAAGGGGGGGGAGTTGTGCGGGAAGGAAGGTGTGGGGGGTGTGGGGGTAGTGGGGGGAGAAGGGAAAAATGGGCAGCACAGGCAGTGTGCATACGAATGCGCCGCCATTGTTGACCTAGGCTCCGCAGCCTCTTCCCATTCTCTTTCCCTGCCAGCCTGCCCTGGAAAAAGCCCCACACTTATTGCGCCCCTGTGTCTAGCTGTACACACCGCTGGCTGGAGGATAAAGGAAGAGGGAGGCTCTAGGATGGCAGCCCAGTTCGAGTGTCCGCCTTTCACTAAGGAGTTTGCGAAATACTGTAAGCTCCTCCCTAGCTTCCCCTGCGTCCCTCAGCCAGACAGCTATGTATCCTTTCAACTCTGATCAAGGTAAAGTAGGTTTTGCGAATTCATTCTGCACAGGTTGAAGATGACCATCACTGGCATCAGTCGCTTGTTTTAATTTTTAATGTTTTCTTTATCGATTGAATAATAGTTCGGTCTTTTTGTGCTGAAACCGTTTGTCAATTTTAAGTTTGTCAATATCATAGAGTATGAGCGAAAAACAAATATATTAGCTAAATAAAGTCTATCAATAGGTCATGAAAAATGATTTATCGATTGACAGGTAACGCGAACAGGGGGCAGGGCACAGTGAAGGCATGGCCGGGCTTCAACGCGCGGGCGGACTGCGAGGGCATCAAGAAGGCCATGAAAGGCATCGGCTGCGACTCAAAGTCCATCCTCCACATTCTCTGCCAGCGCTCCAATGCTCAGCGCCAGGAGATTCGCCGCCTTTTCAAGGTTTGAGCCCAGCCTCTTTTACATCTGATGTCTAGAGGAGGTGTAGTGGTCTGCAGACGATGTACGGGAAGGACATGATCAAGGAGCTGGTAGATGAGCTGCGGGGCAACCTGGAGGACGTCCTCGTCGCCCTCTGCCTCAGCCCGGCCGAGTACGATGCTCAGTCCCTGCGCAAGGCCATGGCCGGTGGGCATTCACATCTCCTTTCCATATCGTCTGAAAAAAATGTCCATTTGATGAATCAGATGTCTCAGAGGGTGAATCATGAGATTGAAGATAGAGGGATATTGGATCGATTTGAGGTATTGGAACGACGGAGAGCGTGCTGATCGAGATCCTGGCGAGCCGGACGAATGCGGAGATTCATGCCATTCGCCAGGCCTATCGATTCCTGCACCAGCGGGACCTGGAGGCTGACCTGGCCTCCGAGACCAGCTTCCACTTCAAGCGCCTCTGCGTTGCGCTTGTTCAGGTTGGTCAGGCTAAACAGAGCAACACAAGTTTTTATGCTCATTTAATTTAATCTAATTTAATTTTTTTGCTAGTTTTATTTTTTTTTATTTTAACGAACTCTCGTTTTCTAAAAGCTAGTTTTATCCAAATTCAAGTAAATGGACTGGCAGAAGGTTGCTGCTGATTTGTGTGGTGGCGAAATTGTCAGCTGAAAAGCTTAAAAAAGCTTATCAGGCAAAGAAAGGCCATTTAAGGGTGGTCGAGATGAGAGCGGAGCGACGGACGGGCTGCGGGCTAACCAGGATGCGCGAGCCCTGCAGCAGGCGGGGGTGAAGCAGATGGGCACCGACGAGGCCACCTTCAACGCCATCCTCTGCTCACAGAACTTCAACCAGCTCCGTCTCGTCTTCCAGGCACCTTCTACCCTCCCCTCGCTTTCCTGGTATCAGGATGAATGAAGAGGCTTTCAGGAGTACGAGAAGATTGCCAAGCAGGATTTGGAGAAGTCCATCAGCAGTGAGTTCTCCGGCGACGTCATGGACGGCCTTCTGGCTGTCGTCAAGGTTCTCCTCACATTTACTTGCTTTGGAAAAAAATGAAATTTTAGTTTTCCAGTTTTTACAATTTGATTAAAATTGGCAGTTTCTGTTTCACAATTTTCGTGTTTATGGATATCTTTTTGAAACTTCAATAAATTGTCCAATAGATTGACGAATGAATTCTAGCATTAACTGCAAGGGTGAAGATTAAGTGGAATATTGGCAAAAGCTTGAAGGTGGCGAAGAATGCGCCGGCGTTTTTCGCGGAGCGGCTGTACCTGTCGATGAAGGGGATGGGGACGAAGGATGAGCAGCTCATCCGCTGCGTGGTCTCCAGGTGCGAGATCGACATGGCTCAGATCAAGGCCGAGTTCCAGAAGGCCTACGGCAAGACCCTCGAGAGCTTCATTGCGGTCACTTCCACTTTCGCCTTCTTCTTTACCAGCTAATTTTGTGAAAGTCAAAAAACCTAAGTCTTATTTGTGTCTTTTTTAGACGAAATTGTACAAAATTTGTTCTTGGCGGAAAAGAAAGCTTTAATTGCAGGGCGATACCTCTGGAGCTTACAAAGAAGCGCTGCTAACGCTGGTTCGCGGCAACTGATAATTGTCTAAAGATTTGAAATCTAAAACAAAAGTGATCACTATCATGCTTCGATTATTAGGAATATTTACGCAGGAACCATGGTGCAATTTACAAAACATTTTAGCCTGATTGATTAATTAATGCGTTGTGCAACTAATGTCAAATGCGTCGAGGTTTTTGCTATACCGAAATGTCTTGGGAAATAAAAGAAAGATGAAATACAGGAAGCCAACAATTGAAAATTAGAGAAAGGCAGAAGTGCATTAACCTAGAAATTTGTTATTTTTAATATTTTTGGCACATTTTTTAGTTTTTTGTGATTCATGGTCGAAATAGTGAAAAATCAAAATGATTTAGCAAAAAACACTAAAATTATAAACTTCACAATAATGGTTTACTTCAACGAAAATGGTTTTAATTTTCTGAACAAGTTCTGATTCTAGGTTTCGTATTCCTTTTGTGAAAAGACAAAAATGAACAAAACAATAAGCGAAAAAAATTTTTTGCAAATTGTTTCAGCGGATAAGGCTATTGATTTCGATTGGGCCCGTTAGCATCCGCACCGTTTCTCTGCAAATAGACCAAAATGACAAATTCAAGTCCACCTTTTTTGGGCCAAACTAACTAAAGTAGCCATAAAATGGGCCCGATAAGCCCGAATAAGACCAAAAGCAGGAGAGTATCTTAAAAGAAGATTAAAAAAGAGCTGACGATTGCAAGTGCCGTCTTGAGTCCTGTAGTGAGTGCGGAGGCAGGCGCAGAAGGGCCCCGCCACAGTCTCTACGCACTCAGACTGCTCTGGACAGGGGGTGCTGGGACAGGAGGGCATCGGCTCTTCTGGTGGGGCGCAGATGTTGCAGAAACGCGCGCTGACAGGATAGGGGCCAGACCCAGGCGGCGACACCTTCCGACAATTTGAATAAAAGGGAAAAATACATGAAAATCAAGGAGGATGTCACAAAGGCCCCGCGGAAGTGGTTGAGGCGAATGATCCTGCGTTGGCCAGGTTGCATTTGCTGCAAGGCAGCAAGAAGTAGAAGGCTGCAAGGAGACAGCTTTATGGCGGAATGACGGCAACCAATTTTTCGGACGGCCCTTCCTCGTACTTGAGGAACTCCAAATTAATGCTTCGAGAAGCAGCATCCGGAGCATTGATCAGAAGCGACTCCAGACAAAGGCCCGGAGCTGCATGAATCACTACTACATCTGATACACGCACACTCAACGTGTTGCCCAGAACTGTCGTCTAAAAATTTAAGCATGCTGTGTCCGTCCAAATATTGCGAGATATGCAA
Organism: Ptycholaimellus sp. GST1_10; assembly: GCA_030248095.1. Classification (NCBI taxonomy): domain Eukaryota; kingdom Metazoa; phylum Nematoda; class Chromadorea; order Chromadorida; family Chromadoridae; genus Ptycholaimellus; species Ptycholaimellus sp. GST1_10. The sequence continues at coordinate 111,265 of JASANA010006888.1, forward strand.
ATGGAGCAACCTCTGTATCTTCATTGAAATCAAGGTCCTGGCATGTGGAACGGGACAGGCGCACGCCGTTTGTGAGAGGCGTGCAATAGTCGCAGTAGACGACGGTGAGGTTGTACTCCATGTACTCCTCCACCCATCGCCTAGCACCCAGCAAACTGCTCACCAGGTCGTTGGTCTTTGGCTCAAAGAGTCTCCCGCCAACCAGCCCACTCTGCTGAAACCTACCTTAGTAAACACGGTAGTTCAAAGCCCAACAAATTGACAAAATTCAATTTTTTTAATTTTGCAAAAGAATAGAATTTTAGCCAATTTGTTGACAATTTGTCAAAAATTCTATTTTTAATTTTGCAAAAATCTTTTAATTTTAATTTGTTGGTCTGAAATATTCTACGCACCGGATAGACGTCCCAGGTGTAGATGCGGCGGTCCTCGAACAGATAGGTGCCGAAGAAGTTGACCTGGGCAGAGTCGGGCGCGTGGACCTGAAATGACTGGAGGCAAAGCGGCTGCTGACTGCTCAGCTCCAGCAACTCCCCACTCCGCCGCACTTGGATCTCGTCGCTCAGATCTCCCAGAGTCAGTGGGTACTGGAGTCTTTGGTCCTTGGAGTTCACAGAGCCTTATTCGAGAAGCAGTCTAGCCTTTCGAATGGTGCTGCCACTGCTGCCTGAGAGGCCTGGATGCTGGATGAAGAGCTGCCGACAGATGTCCCCTGCTGCTGCTGCTGTCTTAAATTAGGCTATTTCCTTGAGCCTGGGGGATAATCGAAGATTGCCAGGAAAAGGCAGAAAAGAATGGCGCAGAGCATGACTACGTGCCACGATAGATTGCAAATGGGACTGGAAATTGAGAGCGTTCGTGATGAGTGACAGCTGGCCTACTAGACGCAAAAAGCTTATCCCTTTTCATCGTGGCGTGCTCCGTTTATGCATTTTTTGTTGTGCTCAAAAGCTTAGACAGATTGCTCAATCGAGAAGATGAGCCAACAACGGCAACGTAAAAAGTCAAATTTTTAAAATGAATTAACGATGGTCCTTTACATCTTAATGCATCAAATCATACGGAATTTAGATTTTAAACAGGCACATAAATATTTGATTTTGGCCAACACTTAAAGCGGATATTTGAGAGAAGCAAGAGCCGGTTTTTTAAGATGCGTTTATCAGGAAAAAAGGTGACAGGCAACTGAAAAATCCACTATTCGACGAAGTGAGAACGAGAGCAGCAAAGAGTAAAGCTGGGCAGGTGCTCATGCTCCCACCAACAGCAAACTCACGGAGCGCTTATTAAGGTTCTCAAACTTCGCCTTCTTACATTTTCGCGTTTCTAACCTTGCCCTCGTATCCATGATGTGGCTCTTGCTTCTCCAGCTACTTGGTTTATTTGCGGCAGCGACAGGAAATGGTTTATTGCTGATTTCACTGCACTTTTCTCTCCCAACAACTTTTTCCAGCCTGCTCCTGTGGCCAGCTGGTTTCCGCTATTCCAGAGGGACAAAGCACTGGCATCTTTGCATCGCCTGGTCTAGTCCAATGACCTACAATCGACCAACTGATTGGCTCCCGCTTAGGCTACCCGGCCTCCTACTGCCCGGATCTCAGCTGCACCTACATTCTCCACGGTCCGCCGGGCAAAACCCTGGGCCTCAAGTTCCTCAACCTGAAGCTGGGACCAGACGACTCTACGCCGGCTTCTCAGCCCCTCTGGCCAAGTTGCCCTTCCTCTTTCTTACGCTCACACCGGCTACATGCTCCGAATGCTGCTGGGTCTATATTAACTAATTGATTGGAAAAAATGATAGCTGGCGCAAATCGAGTGGGCTCTGTTCGCTTGTAAAATGGACGGAGGAAAAGGCGGTACTTCAGTTGCACCCAGAGCAGTTGTCCTAAGGAGCTGGTGTCCAACAGCTCCGTCATCTCGGTGCACTTCCGCAGTGGTCGAATCAGTGTCAGCAATGCTCATTGGTTAAGATTTTCAAAGCTTCCTACCGGCACTGGGTGCATAATTAGGTAAATCAAAACCACCCGTTTTCACCATTTTTGTCATTTTTGTTTTCACGTTTTCACCATTTTTGATTTCAAATTTTCCTGCGGTTTTGTTAGAAGCTGTTTTGCTTCAGCCCCTACTTAGCCCCTCTAGCCTTATTCAGGGTGGCTTTGCTCTATGCTGCCGGCGACAGATGCAGCCTTGGATCGCCGTGCCTAAACGGGGGCAGCTGCGAAGCCACCGGAGAGGGCCGGTTCCTCTGCCGCTGTCCGCCCTGCTGGAGCGGGCGTGTTTGCCAGCACAGCTCCTGCCAACAGCCCACGCCCAGGCCTATCGCCAATCCTGGCTCACATTTCTCTTAATTCTTTAATTTTTTATCACCTTGATTGATTTATTTGGTGATTGTCGAAATTTACTGCTGATGTCGAAAATTACAAGGTCTTACGAGCGATGTATGCGCGACACTGGGCATTTTTAACTTCTGGGACGACAGCGACAACAGCTGTTTTTATGCCATCAGTGGCGCTTTCACTGGAGATGAGGCCAGCCCAGCTTGCCGCAGATTGACCGTTTGCCATCCTCATCAACTTTAGACCCTCTTGAGAGCTTGCAGCTGATTGAGGAGCGTCGCCTGCTAACGCCAGGGCGCCTGGCAGCGGTCACCTCCGGAGCAGCCTATGCCATACGCACTGTTTGGTTTCCTCGGCAGACTTATAAGGACGCTGCCGCATTTTGGGTCTCCGTATGAGCCCGTTTTTGCTGCCAAACATCCGCAGATGAGCTGGCATTTCAGCCGGATCCAGCACAGACTTCCGTGGTGCCATACGCCGGCAACTCAGCTGATGGTTAGGTGAATGCGAAAAGGTGAATGAGAAGAGGTGGTGCCTCAAGGGGCCTGCATGATGCTGACGTGGCCAAACCCTGACACTCCGAGCATCCTGGAGAATCGTAACTGTCATGATGAAAATGTTCGTCATTGGGTCCTCTGTCAAGTCGATCGCTGAATAATCTGTCTTTACTTTAGTAGGTCCATGTTGGGATTCATGTCTGATAATCATGAGCGCAGAGCCAGGTCTAAAATTTGAAGGACAAGTAATCTTTTCGTTTTGAGAACTAAACAATTGGGAACAAGGATGGAGCGTAAATTTTGGTAGCTATAAAGCGAAGGAAACAAGTAAATCCCGGACGCAACTAGTTTGTGTAATTTTCACAACAAACCTTCACTAAAGGTAACATGAATTAACCACCAAATTGTAGCGCATGGGCACTTAACACATGGTTGCCTAGCTAACTCAATGAATAGCTTGGAATGAAAAAGCTGCCTCGTGTGGCAACGGAAGCAGCTAAATGAGGGCATTTGGCGCTGTTATTCTGACCAGTGGAAGAATCTTGCGGTAAGCTTTTACAGCATAAAATAACAATTTTTTTAATAACAGTCATAGGAAGAAATTTTATGGCAATAATTTTATAATGTGATGCGAAATTTCTAAAGACCCCTATAATCCGGATGATACCAGAAAGCTGAGCATATTGAGAAGGTAGTCGAGCTTTCGGACTAAGTGAATTGGACTTGATAAACTCAACCACTTTCAGAAAGCAGCGAGGCGAGATAAAAGGGTGGGGCAAAGAGAAGGTTAAACAAGGTATTCTCGGCTGTTGCCAAGATGCGCGGCCTTTGTTCCAGATAATAAGCTAAGCAATTCCTTTTAACTGCTTTAAGATACTGCCGCAGCAAATGTATCTGCCAAATCTAAGCTGAGTTTATTGAAAAACCAGTAATTTACGGATGTTCGAAATTTTGAAACATCAAGATTTTAGGTTCTTGACTATAAATCAAGAAATAATAAATGTGTCGAAATAAATGTTCAATATATCACCATAAGAGACGTACATGCCAAAATTCAACTGATTTCATTGAAAAACCATCAATTTATGGATGTTCAAATTTTTGAAACATCAAGAATTTAGGTTTTTGGCCATAAACTGAGAAATAACAAATATTTCGGAAATTCCTTTTGCCAGCTTCAAGATACCATTTCGACGGACGTACCTGCCAAAAACCAGCCAATTTCGTTGAAAAACCAGTGATTTATGAATTTTCGTACTTTGAAACATCAAAAAATTGAGTTTTGGGCAAAAATCGAAAAATTACGTCAAGCCCAAAAAATGGCCTGGAGATATCACCCAGGCGGACTTTCATGCAAAAAATCAGCCAATTTCGTTGAAAAACCAGTGATTTATGAATTTTAGTAGTTTGAAACATCAAAAACTTGAGTTTTGGACGAAAATCGAAAAATTACGCCAAGCCCAAAAAATGGCCTGGAGATACCACCTAGGCGGACTTTCATGCAAAAAATCAGCCAATTTCGTTGAAAAACCGCGGAGGCCCGGCCCTGGACAGACATATATATATATATATATATATGCGGACAGACGGACGCAAAAATGGGGTAACTGGTTAAGCTGGCCTTGGCCGCCCGCCGCTTCGGGCAGGGCGCCAGAGCTCCTCCGGCCTCCGGGCACGGGTGCTACGGCCCCTACGCTTCGCCTAGCATGCTTCGCATGCTAGGCTACGCTGCGGGGCCTCCGCACCCATGCCCTCCGGCCTCCGGAGCTCTGACTGCCCTGCCCTCCGCGGCAGGCGGCCGTCGGCCGCGCAAAAAATAGGAATGGCCTAAAACGAACTATGACTGAAAGTCAGATTGGCCTGGCGCGAGGGAGCAAAGCGACCGTCAGCGCCCAGGCCCTCTTTTCGACCCAGGTGTATGTTTTGAGGGTTAATGCTAGATCTTGAAATTGATAAGGGTTTTTCTCATGACATACGAATTCAATCGCTCTGATTCTTTTTTCATTGGAAAGAGCATCCTCGAATTAGTCTGTACTCGCGAGAAACTGCCATAAAGTTTACAATTTGGTGTAGAAAAATGCAAAACAAAGTGCCGTCCGAACTCCTTCCCTGCTGCTGCCCTGCTGCTGCCCTGCTGCCCTGCTGCTGCTTCGCATCTGCTAATGAACGAGAGTAGGTATTCAATTTATCCCCCCACCCCCTATCCGGTCCTTGGGCTTCAGGTATTCGTTTAAAACTCATAGCCCTTCAATTGACCAGTTTAGCATAGGCACCAGTGGTGTAGTGGTGTAAGCGGACCGGTGGCTGGTTGAAACTGGCAGGTTCGAATCCTTCTCGTGAATAAAGTTTATTTTTTGTATATTTGAAGTTGAGGAAAATAACTGGTACCATCGGCAAGCCAAAAGTAAAGATATTTTCTCCTGAAAACCGATTCCCTCGAGTTAATTTTTTTTTGCATGATTATTCACTTTCCAAACTTTCGTTTTTTTTAGCTAAATGGTGTCTTATTCGTTTATGCAAAAAAAAAACAATTAGAAGAAAAAAATTGAAACAAGTCTTTTGTATGTTTAAAGTTGAGGAAATAAATGGTACCATCGGCAAGCCGAAAGTAAGCTCTTTTCTCCCAAAAAAAAACAAATGCCCCGAGTGTAAAGTCAAGGAAATTTCCCTACTACGAGTGGAATCTGCTGTGTCACCTGTATTTTGTTTGAGCGCGCATGAAAAGAGCTCTTGAACTGCGCGCGAAAACAAAATGCAGATGCCCCACAAGCAGATTCCACTCGTAGTAGGGAAATTTCCTTGACTTTACACTCGGGGCATTTGTTTTTTTTTGGGAGAAAAGAGCTTACTTTCGGCTTGCCGATGGTACCATTTATTCTTTTTTCATTGGAAAGAGCATCCTCGAATTAGTCTGTACTCGCGAGAAACTGCCATAAAGTTTACAATTTGGTGTAGAAAAATGCAAAACAAAGTGCCATCCGAACTCCTTCCCTGCTGCTGCCCTGCTGCTGCCCTGCTGCCCTGCTGCTGCTTCGCATCTGCTAATGAACGAGAGTAGGTATTCAATTTATCCCCCCACCCCCTATCCGGTCCTTGGGCTTCAGGTATTCGTTTAAAACTCATAGCCCTTCAATTGACCAGTTTAGCATAGGCACCAGTGGTGTAGTGGTGTAAGCGGACCGGTGGCTGGTTGAAACTGGCAGGTTCGAATCCTTCTCGTGAATAAAGTTTATTTTTTGTATATTTGAAGTTGAGGAAAATAACTGGTACCATCGGCAAGCCAAAAGTAAAGATATTTTCTCCTGAAAACCGATTCCCTCGAGTTAATTTTTTTTTTGCATGATTATTCACTTTCCAAACTTTCGTTTTTTTTAGCTAAATGGTGTCTTATTCGTTTATGCAAAAAAAAAAACAACAATTAGAAGAAAAAAATTGAAACAAGTCTTTTGTATGTTTAAAGTTGAGGAAATAAATGGTACCATCGGCAAGCCGAAAGTAAGCTCTTTTCTCCCAAAAAAAAACAAATGCCCCGAGTGTAAAGTCAAGGAAATTTCCCTACTACGAGTGGAATCTGCTGTGTCACCTGTATTTTGTTTGAGCGCGCATGAAAAGAGCTCTTGAACTGCGCGCGAAAACAAAATGCAGATGCCCCACAAGCAGATTCCACTCGTAGTAGGGAAATTTCCTTGACTTTACACTCGGGGCATTTGTTTTTTTTTGGGAGAAAAGAGCTTACTTTCGGCTTGCCGATGGTACCATTTATTTTATTGATGCAAAACAACAAAATTGAACCCAAAATGCTAATGCACGATTGAACTGTTAGTTGGGCGTATCCGAACTAATGCTTAAATCAATAAGTCTACATATGGCAAATAAATAAGATAGACTAATATGTTGCTTTTTTCCTTCCATCATAATTACGGGCTCAAACGACTTGCATTAAACTTGCATCAAACGTATCTTCCCTCGGCAATAACCAAAAACATGTTGCTGATGCTTTCAAGCAACATTATTTTCTCAAATTGACGCCACACACCTTGCTCACAGGTCACAACAAGCCAATTTATCCCTTATGCAGCTCGGCAATGCAATAAAAGGTATTTTGGGGGCAGGGGAAGGAAGAATCACATGCTGCGCTTCGGGATCGCTACAGGTCTGCATCAGATGTGGCCTTACGAAGTTTTTGCTGCTCCTCTTTTTATCCTGCAACTCATCCATATTTTCTTCATTTGTTTCCAACCAATATCAATCAACGCTATAAACCAAGTCACGAAATTACATTTTTAGAATCTTAAACACTGCTATGACTTAGTTGCTAATCTGCTAGAAATTTGCTGTCAGCAAAAATGCACTCCCGAAAGAAATGAGGCAAGGGAAGGAAGGCACCGAATCGGATGTAGTCGTACTGACCGCGACGTTTGCCGAAGCGCAGGTAGTCGAAGCTCTTCTCCTCCCGCTTCTCACCGGAGCGTCCGAAGCGAACAAAGTCGTAGCTGGACGGCCCCGCCGCTCGCTTCCCAAACCGCACAAAGTCATAGGCCGGCTCACTTCGCTTGCCTAGCCGCACCTTCAATCACCTACCTTTTTTTACGCAAATCTGAAAATCCAGGTCTCTGAGCACCAATGCTGAAAACTATTTTGCAAGCCTGTGATTTGGAGTCTGTGATTTTGTAAGGTGGCTGGGGTGGTAAAATGATGGCTAGCCAAGAGACTGGGGGCAGCCTCCTCCTCCTGGGCGCGTGTGGAGCGACGAGGAAAGGCGGCGGCCAGGAGCCAGGCCTTGCAGGCGGCTACGAGGCCCTCTGAAGGCTCCTCCTCCGGCCCCACCGCTACCACCTCTGCACACGCCCTCAGCCCCTTCCTCTCCTCCTGCAACCTTCCCCATCCACTCACCACACCACCTCCTGCCTTCTTCTTCTTAGCCAGAACCAAAGATGTGTGTTTTTTTCAAAATTTGCATGAAGAACCCTCCTCCCAATTGATAAATGACAAAGTTATGAAACTTGGTAGTACTATCGTTGAACGCCATTATTGTGATGTTTAGCAGAGGGTAGATGGTAAGCATTAAGCGGTGTTCACCTGATCAGCCTGAGCAAGGGCGATGGAGGTCAGAAGGAGACATAGGGAGAATTTCTGCAGCGCTGTCATCTTCTGGCGTTCAATTATCTTTTCCCAAACTGCAATTCGCTACTCTTCATGCAAGTGCAGCAAGGGCACATGCTGCGCTGCCTCACGCCAAATGCCCTTGGAACCGTCTCAGTTCCGAGAATTACCCAGCTCATCTATTTGATTGCTGATGCGGCAATTGATACGCTGCTGTCTGCCAAGCATGTGACTATGCTTTGTCAGGCAGACGTCGGAAAGGGAGGGTGGAAGAGAAGCAGCTGTTTCCGTGGGAGGTGATAATGTTTCCATGGTGAAGCATGAATTAAGGTGAAGTTAAGCAGGTTGGTCTAACTTCTATCACCACCTGCTGAGTCTCCTTAACCAATTGCATTCCACTGATATGAGCCCCTAGCTGACGCATCAAACGTCAATGCGCTGCTCAAATTCCCATCGCCAAATATTTACTCCTGCTGTAAACTCTCATCCCAGAGCTGCAACTATGGTGGATTGTGATGAAGAGAGGGGCGGGGAGTGCTTGTCAAAAGCGCCCCCTAATGACGCCAGAGCTGAGCACATGCATGCGTGATAGCTGCCGCTCTCATCGTCTCAATCCCACGCACACTCGGCGGTCAAGTCAGGCGGCGCCTAAGCTAATTCATCGCCCGCTCTGTCATCCGGGCAAAGTTCAGGCCGCCTTCGCCATTCAAGCCGGCATCTAGGCCAATTGCAATTGACTGATCCCCTCAAGTATGGATTCTGTGTCCCCCCAACCAAGCGCTGCCTGCAAAGGAGCATCCATGCAATCAAGGCCAGGCCATAACCTCCCATAATCTGCTTCATGGGTGGGACGGATGTTTGCGCGAAATGGCCTCCCCCGAGGAGCTGGGGCCCTCTATAGGTGCATTTCATGAGCCGTATCGGAGGGGGGGCTTTGGCAAAAGGCGGCAGTGAGGCGGGGAGAATATGCGCTCAATTGCTGGCCTGAGGAGAGAGGGGGGCGGGGTGTCTATTTAGGCATCAAAAAGGCACCCGCGCCCGCCCTCTCAAGAGCTGCAGAGGAGCGTGAAGACGGAAACGTGAGCTGGGTGAAGGGGCAAAAAGGCAATCATTGGCGGACAGCAGGAATGGCTGGAGAACTGCTCTGGCTTGTCTCCGGTTACCCGCGGGGGCAGGAAAAGCATTTGAGTGATTAAGCAAGCCAATATGGCGGTCAATTGTGCAAACTTGGCCAGGGCTTCCTTTGAGCTTTCAAAGAATTGGGGGCATTTGATTTCTTTGACCTCGTCATCTCCTGAGCCAAGCGTTGCTCTGCTTGCGTCAATTGGATGACTCAATGATTTGATTTTGATGTTATTCATCATCCAAATCCTGTTTGGGGCCTAGTTAGTGGTGGTCTTAGAGTGCGCAGGTACTCCGCAAAGTTGGCCAGGAGCCCAGCAACACTTGCTCTGGTATTGCCTTCCAGTCACTTATAACTTTCGCGCGAATTCCCCTTGCCCTGACCTCACCGAGAAGATGGCAATTGTGTCTGAGAATTCGGGATCTGATTTTTAGAGTCAACAGACCTGGGCAGAATTGTTTGGCATTGAAGGCGTTATAGGCTCCGTATTCTTCGTTTTGGTTGTCTTTTTTTACATTGTCGCAGCCACTGCCTGTTTCATATCACTTCACCGCTGAACAGAGACTAAAATATCCCTTAAATTTGCTTAAAAAAGCAAAGCAAGAGTGCCTTCCTAAACAATAGCCTCAAGGGCTGAAGAGGCCCAGAAATATAATGAAAGCTAAAGAAGGACAGAATCAGTCCGGCTGTCCCACGTAGCCGCGAACGGCGCCTCTCTCCACCTCCTCTCGCGGCCAGAAGGGCGGCAGCCAGCAGGACAACGGCTGCCCTCCCTCCCTCTCCAGCAGGGGCCAGGAGGACTCCGACCACGGCTCCTTCGGCAGCACCTGGGGGCAGTGGGTGGTTGGGTCTGGAGGGAGGCTTGGAGAGGCTGCACTTCTTCCAGACGAAGCAGACCCAGGCCCCAGCCGTCTGAGTCCATGGACAGGATGCTGCCTGCCGGGCGATTGCGGCTCACGTTGCGCACCTGTAAATTTCAAACTTCAAGAATGCTTAGAAGGTCTAAATGGAAAAATTGTACACAATTATTTGACCAGCGCAGAATTGCAAAAAAAATTAGGCAATTTAATTAAGACAAAATCTGCCAGAAAGCACCTTGCAGCCAGGCTCGATGGGAGCTGGTTGAGCTAGACGGAGTGGAAGGATGCGTTTGCGAACGACGCCAGTGTGGTGAGTGCGAGCGGTGGTCTCCTGGCCGATGTAGCAGCCCTTGTGGAAGCTGATCCCGCCCGTGTAGTCCCCGTTGGCCTCCAGCGGCAGAGATTTCCCTGTAACTGCTTTCAATTCTTTCATTCCTTCATTTTTAACCAAGGCCTATTATTGGCCTCAAATATAAATCCAACTTCAAATGATATTCAAATATTTAGGCAAGATTGACGTTCTCATCCACAATTGGAAACCAAAACTCACCAGCAATGATCTCAGCGGGACTCTGTGCCACCCCAAAGGCCAGGCGGCTTCTTCGATAGGCCTGCAGGAGCATCATTTGACTGCTGAATGCCACAATGAAGGCGCAGAACCTGAAGCGATCCCTTGAGCCGATCCCTGGCCACATAGACGGCGGGGTCCTCGCCGGCTGGGAGGACGAAACGGGCGCCGAGATGAGCGCAGCGAGGATCATTGACAAAAGCCACCGCAGCCCCGTCCCGAACAGACTCCTCCTCCGTGAACAGCGTCGCTGGCCTCTGCGGCGTTGAGGGGGTCTTTGAGAGGAGAGAGGGAAAGGGTAGGGAGATAGAGAAGTGAGGTAAGAGGGAAGGGGGCTATACCGAAATGAGTGTCAGCAGATCATCGCGCGGAAGATTGGGCGAGAACTCTGGGTAGAGCGCAAAAGAGGCTAGGCTTTGGGCGCAGTCCACTATCTCTACCTTCTTTCGCAGACGATACCTGAAAGTTTCCATATGATTGGAAAATGGTTCAAATTTCTCAAAAGCATCAGGGTTCGATGTAGTTAGGATTCATCATACGTCAATGAAGCGGCTAGCATATTTTGTCTGATGCTAAAAACAAACTAAGCTTGGATGACCTGCCAGAAACGGCATACTTTTTAAGCAGGGCAATGAGGTGAGGCAGACTGTCGCGATGGGTCTCCAGGAGCAGATCTGGGTACTGAGGGGATGAGGAGCAGTTGTAGACGATCACATCGTGCAGCACTCGTCCTTCAGATGTCCAAAACTGCAGGCAGGAACCAGGATGGAATAGGACGCACCTGCATTGTTGAGGAAGAGGGTGTAGAGGGCGGAGGCACCGCTGAGGTGGGCAGTGTCGTTGGTGCTCAGGCCTTGCAGCAGCGGCGAGGCATCCACTCCGCTTACACGCGCCAGCGCTCTGTCCTGACGAGTTTTCTGTTATTCTTTCTTTTCATCTTCCAACAAGATTGGCTGGTATAAACGCATTGCATCACTGCATGCACAAGGTGTTCCATTTCATAAATGTCTTTATGATATACTTTGGCAGCATTGAATAAATAAATTGGCATTCATTCACCGTAAAAGCTATTTTCGAATTTATGGAAAGGGTTCATTTCGCTTTGATTGGTATGGCTTTGTAAATTACTAAAGCTTTCGCAAAAAACTAATTTAGAATTGCTATAAAAGTCCGTGATTGAAAGCTAAATCAAAAAGATTTGAATTAATTGAACTAGTTGATTCTTAGAGCTAAGATGTAACCTTGAGCTGAACATAGCGGAAGCTGACGCCACCAGCAATCCTGGGCTGCTGGCCACCATAGGACACTCTGCGAGAGGAACAAACTAGCAATTGCCAGCTTCTTTTCATCATGCGCTCCTAGCGAAATCTGCTCCCATTGACAGTCGAAAATTCAGTTTTCGAGAATTTAAAATACGTTTTTCGAGTTCATTGTTTTTGAAGCCAGACATAGCGCACATTTACTTATGGGTAGAGTCACATTGTGGCAAAATGAGATCGCTAGAGGCTGAGTAGTCGAAAACGGCATCTTCCCCGGCCAATTGAAGGTGGATTTGCTTGTCACCGTCTGACGTAGTGCTCTACAAATTAGAAGAATTATCATTTTCTCAGAAGCCCTGAACAATAGAAATGCTCAAATGCTCAAATGCTGCAACTATATCATGAAAACAGCCACAGAGACCAAATTTCACAAAGCAATATCATTTTTTAGTGAACGAGACCTGAAAAGTGATCTGTGCCATTTGCAAGCCGGGAATGCCAGAGTCGAGCTCTTGCAGCTGAACCAAACGACGCAATGTTGAAGAGGCGGTTAGAAAGATCCACTCGGATTCCACACAGCTCTCACTGACCACTCCCACCAGCAACCTCCAGGTCTTATTTCCTTGATATTCGAACTAAGCAGGGCTGAAAATTCACTTTGCCAAGATCTGGACTGCCTCGACGGTGTTGTTGAGGCGAAGGAGCATGTCCGTCTCTGGCCAGGCTATGACATGGCAGCCCACGGCTTTGGCTGGCTTTGCATCCCCAGTCCACTCTTTGCTCACTCTCCTGGCCAACGAAACTGAACTTCCTGCAAAATCACTCCACCAATATTTCGCTAAGCCCTGAGTTTTGCGAGATTTGCGTTTATTCTTTCAGCTACGGTTTCTCAAAGCCTGCTCTTATTTCCCCTGCTGCTCTTTCTATTTGTGGACTGGATTAAGTAGCGCTTAGCTTAGCTCATGGAGCCCATGAAGTGATGGCAAAGGGGAGGGGAAGCATAAACCGGAATAGTGGAAGGCGAGTCTGGTAAGGTCGTCCGGACGTAGGTCCAGGCCGATGACGGGGCTGAGGCTTTGAACTGTGGGCGGGAGGCGTTCCAGAGGGCGTGGTCGGAAGTAGCGCACCCGCTCTGCTCCCCTACGTCCGCTGCGCAGGCGACGCAGACAGTGCGCGAAGGCCAAGGCCTCGGCTAGCCGACCTTCTTCCGACTCACCTTCCACACCTCAAAGTCTCTTGTCATTTCTTCTTTTTTTCACCTTCAATTGGCTTTTTGACGAGAAGCAACTTTTCCACTTTATGCCAATTCTAAAATATTCCATATCTTTCATTATCGAAAACCTTAATTTGCAACACGATCTTAGTTCTGAGCTCTTACTCTGCAATTGCAGCTGCTTGAAAAATTAAAGAATAAAAAACCAGGAACGTGGAGCAGAAGAATTCGTTTGCTACTGCCTGCTGGGCCAAAGGGAACACCGCAAAACTCCGCCATGAGCCCTTTAGCGTAGTCAACAGCAATCAACTTCTGCCCTTAAAGAAACCCCTTATTCCCCTGCGCAGATTCGTAGAGCTGGCCTGATTCAAGGCGAGCCCTGAAAGCAGGCTTGAAGTGTACGTAGGGGTCTATTCCGCCTCCCCTATTGATGCGGAAGCGGTTGGAATAGGCCTCCGCTGCTCTGCATTCGGCCATGCTGCTGCAGCTCAGGCCTTGATTCTACCCGCTACTCTCTTCTGTTTTATCGCAACTCGCTTGCAAAATCCTGCCTGCCATGTCGGCTACTGACCAGGTTTCTATTGGCTTGCGTAGATGCCGTGCTTCTGCTGGGGTAGCATTATCGATCGATGCCCACTAGGCATCGTTGCGTTTTCCCGTAATTCAGAAAGATCATTGCCGAATTGATTTTTTTTGAGTATAAACTTGCTAAAAAAAATAGATTTACTAAATAAGAAAAAACCATACAAAAGTGCCACATGGCAAAGAAAAAGGATGATTGTAGATGCGGGAGATGATCTCGCAGCTGATGGGCTCCGACCCCACGGAGGAGAACCCGGACAAGGTGGAGTACTGGGAGTCCGAGGTCTGTCGGGCCTACCTCCTTGCCTGCTGCCCCCATGAGGTCCTCGCCGGCACTCGCATGGACATTGGGGCCTGCGCCCGGCTGCATGAGCCTGCCCTGCGAGCCGATTTCAACCGCGCTGAGGAGGTTCACTTCTTTCTTCCTCTTCTGCAATTTTTCTTTTCTCTCTTCTTCCTCCTCTTCTTCACCTCCCTTTTCTCTTCCTCCTGTTTCTCCAGCTTGAATCGGAAATAGTGACTCAAGCTGGAGAAACAGGAGGAAGAGAAACCGAAGGTGAAGAAGAGGAGGAAGAAAAGAGAAAAGTTTCCGTTCACGATCTCTACTCTCCCTTTCCTTCTCCCTTCCCTGCCCCAAGAGAAGAAGCATTGGCAGAACGGGAAGGATCACTACTACGACCTGGAGGCGCTGGAGCACCTGGAGCGGTTCTTCGGGGAGTGCGAGCGGAAGAAGGAGGTGGCCAAGAAGCGCCTGGAGGAGAGCCAGGAGGAGCTCGGCGAGGACCCCGGCAGCCGCGTCCTTGGAGAGGCCGTCCTCGAGCTCAACGAACAGATCGGCCAGCAGCTTGCGGAGGCCGAACGCCTCGGAGAGAAGGGCAAGGTCGACGAGAGTCTCAAGGTCCCTCTTTTCTTCTCCTCCACCTTCTCTACTCACCGAAGCAGAAACGGCAGTTGCTGCTGTCTCAAGACTGGCAGTTTCTCTCCCTCTACTCATCCTCCTCCTCTACCTTGCCTTCTCAATCTGTACGCATAGAAAGGAGGATAAAGATGAATGATGATTTAGAGGAACTTTGAGGCTGGGGCACTGATCAAAGCAGGAGGGTGAAAGTTTGTAGGTGATGGAGTCTTTGGAGGAGCTGAAGCGTCAGAAGGCGGAAGCAGATGCAGCCTACCGAGCCTCCATGCCCGCCTCCTCCTACCAGCAGCAGAAGCTGCGCGTCTGCGAGGTCTGCTCTGCCTACCTAGGTCAATCCTCTCTCTTCTGCCCTGCCAGTTTCTAAAAGAAGCGCTGACTTGGAGGCATCCACGACAACGATCGCCGCCTGGCCGACCACTTCGGGGGCAAGCTGCACATGGGCTTCGTCTTCCTGCGCGAGAAGCTGGCCGAGTTGCGGGCGGCCGCGGAGGGCCGGCGGGCGGAGAGGGATGGACGCAGTCATCGCTCCTCCTCTCGCAAGCGCTCGCGGTTATAGTTTGGCCTGTTCGGATCTGGCCTTCTCCTTCCCTGGCTCGCACAGCTGAAGCAGTAAATTCAGGCAGCTGAGGATTGGAATATGGGTCCTTGCTTTTGCGATGATCATTGAAGCATTTTTGGCGGCCTTTCTTCCAATGAGGATGACAGAGGGATGCTGTAAGATGATGAAAAAAGAAGATGGTCAGGCGTGAAGGGAGTCGAGATCGTTCCTCACGCCGTCGCAGTCGTAGTCGAGACCGACGGCGCAGTCGCTCTCGCGATCGTCGTGATCGCAGTCGCAAAGATCGAGATCGAAAGCGCAAGTAAGCTCCTCCTCTTCCCCCAGCCCTCCATCTAGCTTCCCAGTGAGAGGCAAGGCAAAAGACAGAGTCCCCAAAGCTGTCTTGGCGGAGTGCAAAGTGGCGGCTGATTTGCGTAGGCTGAGCTGCTGGATCACGGCTTGTCTCAGACTGTCTCTCAACCCGCGCAAAATGGTACGTTAGGCCGCAGACCGTAAGCCACCTGTTGCCGCACACCTCAATCCCTTTTTGCTGCCTCCATTGACACCTCCTCGCCGCCCCCTCCAATTGATGCCTCTCCAAAAATTGGCGCCTCCTCGTGCCAGCAGAAATCGTGAGTTGCCTTCCCGCCCTCCGATCACAGGCGGCTTTGTCTGGCCAGGTGAGGTCAGAGCTCATGGGAGACTGAAGCTGAGTGGAGCCCCCAAAAAGCCTTCACCCGTGCGTCCCTTTCCATCAATTCCAGCAGCCTCTTTTGACCTCTATCCCGCAAAGCCAGCCTGAATCTTCCCAGGCGCAGTCGCTACTCGGACGAGGAGGCTTCATCGGAGGAGGAACGGCGGCGAAGACGCCGACCGCGACGTCAGCGCTCAGAGTCGGCGAGTGAAGAGGACGAGGATCGCATGGAGAGACGGCCTCCCTCTGATGATGCTGCTCCTCCACCACCTCCACCGCCCCCACCACCGCCGGAGGCACCACCGCCCCCTGATCAACCGCCCCCGCCACCCAGACCGCCTTCCAATGCCAGTGTGGAGAGGTCGCGGCTTTGGATTGGTTTTGATGTTTATTCAAATTGGTCTTTGATTTTATTGAAATAGTTAGAATCCGATCTGAAAAGGGCTAGATTGCAGTGGGGAGCTGGGAAATGGGAACCAGTCCGAGTAAACGTTCACCTGTTCGAATAGATGACATCATTTTTCGGTCATTACACTTCGATCAAAAGTCCTTCTTTGGGTCTTACCTTTTGTTGCGATATCTGGGCAACATTTCGGCCACTGATAGCTTTTCCGCTCTGGTTTTTGTGCTTTTGCTACATTTGCCATCTTAGCACCCTTGTTTCGAGAATCGATGTCTCCACGGCAACCAATCTCAAGACCAGGGCAGAAATGCAAATGAAACCACGGCCGCAGCAAAAACTATGCAAAATGGGGAAGCCGCAGGAAATGGGCAATTTGTCCGGAGGCCTCATAAAAGCACTCAGACAAGGCTTGTAGGCTTAGCTTGCACACCAGCTAAGCAAGATAAGACGGCGTGAGTAAAGGGGCTCCTTATCAACTCCCCGGCTACCCAAAACCTCTCACGCTGCCTTCTTTTTCTGCTTCCTATTGTTTGCCCTGTGACTGTCTGTTTTGGCAGCGCAAAGTCCTTCCACTTCCGCTTCTCTGTGAGTTCTCTGTTGCAACTGTGTTCATTTCTGGCGAAAATGAGCGAAGTGAAAATGGACGCGGAGGTGTCTAGTCCCCAGCAAGACTCATCCTCGGGGCACAATTCACATCGGCATCGGCATCGTCATCGCAGGAAGCCCAACAATCATGTGGAGTTCTTGGAGCTGGATTCAAGCAAACTTGTGAGCTTCCGCTATTTCTCTGTTACCCCAAGAGTCCCCCCATAGAATCAGGAAGCACGGGAGACGGCATTGGAAGAGTCGAAGAAAAAGCCAAAAGTTCGCCGCTTCAAAAGCTTTGCCGAAGTTCTGGAGGCTGTGGGCAGCTTTGGCCGCTACCAGATCTTCACCTGCTTCGTGGTCCAGTACGCCAGCATCCTATGGGCAGGTTCTCACGTTTTCGCTATATTCCTTGGTGGTGCTTAGGAAAAATCAACTCCATTGGCTGATGATGCCAAACACACACTTCCCACTTTTTATAGGCACTCAAAGGCATGCTGCGGGCTGAGCATTTTGCTCAAACATGAACAAATTGGAAACGTTTTTGGCATCACGTTTTTGGCAGCCAGTACTGCCACTAAAATGGGCCTGTGTGAACTGAAAAAGAGCCTCAGGGAACTACGCTTTCCTGACACTGGGCCAAATAGAGCCGGACTGGACCTGCCAAGAGCCGGCCTACAACGGAACTATTTGGTCAGCGCCCAACAACCAGACTGACCCAGCCTTTTGCACCATGATCCACACCTGCCGCGCCAACGGCACACTGGCTGCTGTCCGCAACGACTTTCGAGTGAGGGCTTTTTTGGCCAGGCTGTGAGGGTGAATGGGAGACGGTGATGCGGTTGCAGTCGCTGGTACAAGATTTCTACCTGGTCTGCGATTTGGCCTGGGTGCCCAGTTTCATCCACGTTGTTTATTTGCTCGGCCGCCTGCTCGGCTCCATCATCGGCGGTTTCCCATTCCCTTTTCAAGGATAGATTACAAAACTTAAAATATTGAGCTATAAGATCTACAACTTACATTTTGTCAATTTATAAAATTTTGAAAGCAATTAAGAGCCCGAAATATTCGAGACACTTTCTAAACAGCAATTTTCGGATTGAACAGTGGGCGAAACTCATGATGCTAAGCTAAGCATGAAGTGTACGATTCTTGCTTTCATTCACCAAAATGTTTTTTCCACTGAGCTGAAGCAGTTCCATTCATAGGCCACCTGGGCGATCATTTCGGACGACGGCGGGGGTTCTTCTCTGGCCAGTTCTTCATCATCATCACCAGCGTCATGAGCATTGCCAGCCTCAGCTGGCAGGTCTTTGCCGTCTTCACCGCCCTCAACGGATTCTTCTTCGGCCTCATTGAGGTTCTACTGGTCTCCGGCATTCCTAAAGCCTTAAAAAAATTAGCACATCAAAATTTGATGAAATTAAACGAAAAAATTTGAATGAAAGATTTTTATTTAAAAAAAAACTAAAATGGGGAATGAATGACTATTATGGCAGGTGACAGCGATGACGTTGATGATGGAGTACACGGACTCACGGCACCGGCTCATCCCCAACGCCATGTTCCAGTGGTGCCTAGGCTTCATGGTCATCGCATTGGTCGCATTGTTCGCCTTTTTCTCTCTCCTCTCAACTCACTTCCTTAAATAATTAAATCTGATGCTCAGTTTGACTCGCGATTGGCGGATGTACCTCATCTTCATCAACCTACTCGCCGCCCCGCTTCTTGTCGGCTATCTTCTCTTCCATGTTAGTTTTTTGACAGAATTATAGTCGGGGCGAAATTTTCGTCCCAAATTTTAACATGCCACTTTGTAGAAGCTCAACGAAACAGTTAAAACAAAAAAGAAGTCATAGTCGATTTCTGTTCAAATTGAAACAAAAAACTTCCAAACAAATTTTATTGCCCTCCAAACATTGCACTATTTAAGAAAGTAAAAATTGTCTTTAAAAATTTAACACCTAAAACTTGCTCAAAATCATCCTGATCGATATGGCTTGAGGAAAGCCCTCGTTGGCTGATAACGAAAGGGAAGCTGCTGGAGGCCGCAGAGACACTCACGGATATCGGCTCTGAGCGCTGGAACAACCGACTCAACGGAGCCGAGATCACCCCCGACATGCTGCAGGACATTCCCAGATCCAGGGTCTCCAATTCACTCTCAAACTGAAATTTACCCAGAGAATTTGGTGTTCCAGAAATATCGCCGCTACACCTTCACACATCTATTTCGCGATAAAGGACTCACCTGGCAGTCCATTCTTCAGGTCGCTTTGTCTTGGCCCGCTTTCGCAAGCGAATGCTAGCTCGCGAAATGCTGCAGATTCTGTCCATCCTCACCTACAGTCTCATAGATGCCACCTACTTCTACGACAACAGCTTCTTGGGAGTCGGGCCCTTCATGCACCTGTTTCTTTACGGTAATCCGAGACTTTTGACTGACTCAAAAGGGAAACAAATATCTTTGAAATTATTTATCTGAACCGAAAAATTGTTTAAACGTTTTGTTGCCAGTTTTTCTAGAAATTGTGGTCTTTTCTCACGTTTGTTTGATGACGTAGGCTGTCTGCGAATCTGGCTCCCAGTGGCCATAATCTACCTGGACTTTGCGGTGCCAAAGTTCGGGCGAAAGAGCCTCATGCTCAGCTCCCTCGCGGTCACCGCCGTCACCTTCCTCATCATCACCGTCACCCTCTCCCTCTTCTTCTCCATCTCCATTCATAATCCTCCAAACACCCCACCAGATCCTGGTCTCCTTCGGCTTCAGCACCAGCTACTGGGCCGTGGCCACTGCCACAGTCATCGGAACCACAGTCAACGTCTCCGCACTCTACATGGCCATCGTTCAGGTATGGCCGTCAAGAGAGCACCTTGCTTTTTGGACATTGGCCAAAGTGAGGCTTGCAGATCACAGCCGTGGCCTACCCGACAGTCTGTCGAGCCATTGCCTTCGGGACCCTGCACATCACGGATGACCTGGGCGCTCTCATCGCCCTTCTCGTCATCATACCCAGTTGGTTTTTCAAAAGAAAATGAAAACAAAACGTAAAAGTTTTGTTAATCAAGAGAAACTAGATTGATTGTGATGCGCTTTAAAAAACAGATGAGCTGAGAAGCGCTTTGGAATGCTTAGCTTGTGAAACAAACCATTTATTTATAAGAGCAATATCTTTTTTATTTCAAAAATTCCATTTTTTTAAACGTTTGACTGATAAAAATGCAACTGTAGATTCCGGCTATTGGAACGCTCTGCCGTACGCCGTGCCACTTGGCCTGATCATCATCACCTTCGGGCTGGGTGAGGAGATGAGAGAATTGTGCATGAGAGGAGGTTGATGGAATTGCCAGCACTGCGCTATCAGCCGGAGACGAAGCACGAGGAGCTGCCCGACCGCTACTCAGATGCCGTCCGCAAGCACTCCACCATGTCACACGCCACCATCGTTCACTCCCCATCATCGCCCTCCCTTCCATGATATACCATTTCCCCTTCTTACAGTTCGTCCGGCAAATATGTTTGCTTTTCAATTTACCTAGCTAGTCCTAGAGTTTATCCAATTCCTTTATTTTGTGCTATAGTCTCGTTTTTAGGCACAAAAAATCAATAGCGATTGCTGGGACTGTCATCTACCTATATTTAGCGCGCTGTCCAATTTTTTCAACTGTGTCCACAATTTTTATCATGTTCACTCATGTTTCTTAGAGTTTAAATTTTCTTAAATGCTCTTTGACCAAATTTTTTTCTAAAAACAATCGTTTTACATTTTGTCAATCTAGGATATTGCATGTCAAAACTTATGGTTTTATCCAAATATTTCACAGAAAAGTGCAGCATCATTTTAGTGCTCTCAGCAACCATTACACCTATTTAGAAACTAATCAATATCAATATACCATTTATCAATGCATCAAGGTATAAGAGGAAGAAGATCAAATTTCAAGAATTGTTAAATGATGCGGATGAAGCTGCGTTTGCTCTCAGGGCCCCAGCGAACGTTGGGCGAGCTGCTGTCCCACTGCCAGGCCGCTTGAGCAATAGGCTGTCGCCAATTCTTCCCATACGCCGTCCGCAGATATGCTTCCCAGTCACACGGCACATTCACATTCAGTCCTGGCAATCGCCTTATTCAACATTCCCTGTCCATACTTCTTGTCTGCAATAAACGCTGCTTAGAACTGAAACACCGCCTTTCAGTCCAGAACATTCCGCTTTTCCTTCGGATATATAAACTTTTGATATTATTGCTGTGCTCCTTTCCCTACCCTTACATTGGAAAGAAATATGTAGGCAGCTGGTCATAAAGCAAGAGCCAGCCTAAGAAATGAGCGGCGCAGAAATTGTCCCGAACTCCCGGGAAGTCCCAGAAGATGATGCGATGTGGTTGAGCCCCGCTGGTGAAAAAGCCAGCACTGCCGTTTTCATACGGCTGAGCCACGAACAGGTCTATGCTGCCCCCTACCCCATCCACTTGGAATCGAAGCTCCTGGTGATTCTGCAAATTTTCGATTGATTTTTTTGCCTATTTATTTTTTTTTAATTTCAAAGCCCATTTTTTCCCAGAAACAATTCAGTGTATTGTAGTCAATTACCTCATCGCCGAAGATGTGTGTGAGTCGAACTGAGGAGTTGAGGCCTTGCATTTGCTGAATCCAATCTGGTTTCAGGTCCCGTTTGCGAGTGAGCAGGTCAATGTCACTGGTATCCGGCAGGAATCCGCCGGAGCTAGAGGAGGATAAAATCACATCGCTCCAATATTTGGAGTGTAAACCGAGCCCAGCCGAGCAAGGTGCCGTCCGCCAAGGCCACGGGCAGCCCCGTGTTCTGTGGTAAGCTGAAAAACTGCTCCAGGGCTCGGCGCCAGCTCTGATCCCGTGAATTCAGGGGCGGCGTCGTCCGAACGGTTGATGATTGCAGGGAGATTGGAGCTGGCGTTTTAGCAGTTTGCAGCCACGGCTCACGGCTAGCTGAACTTTAGTTGTTTTATATTTTCGTATAGCTTGTATTTAAAATGAAATTTACTGAAAGCTGGAGCAATTGAAAAAACAGTGAATTGTAGTAGTTGAATGAAAATGAGTTACCTATGCTGAACTTCATCGATTCAGGAACTAATT
This sequence comes from Ptycholaimellus sp. GST1_10, assembly GCA_030248095.1. Taxonomy (NCBI): domain Eukaryota; kingdom Metazoa; phylum Nematoda; class Chromadorea; order Chromadorida; family Chromadoridae; genus Ptycholaimellus; species Ptycholaimellus sp. GST1_10. The sequence continues at coordinate 133,057 of JASANA010006888.1, forward strand.
TTGTAAATAAAGCGTAACTATACGTTAAATTATTTTTGCCACCAGCTATCCTCTAGGTAATGTTCTGTCCCCATGACTCATCCACTCATTGCAGCATCAATACGGTAGTTTTGAACGTGTTAAGGGCTAAATGGAGGAAGTTTGAAAGGTAGAGAACCGTAGAGAAAACTGCCCACGAAGAAAACGGCAGCAATCGTGGGGAATAAGCTGGCCTTACGCGCCATAGTCAAGCAGCAGAGTTCGGTGCTTTTGGATGTGTCATCAAGCTTCAAGTCTTAGGTTTTGGGGTCTTAGAATCCAGGCGATCCTAGAAGCTTCATGCTCTGTATGCGCATGTAAAAGGGTGTGCATTCGGCTGGGAAGGTTGTGGAAGCTGGAAGAAAAATAAAAAAGCATGAAACCCTGCATCAATTATTTGAGAAAATCTGAAGTAACCATTTAATGGACCAGACGAAAATTAGAAGTCGTTAAAATTGAGAGCAGCATTTGATATGCTCCAGGTTTAGATTAAAGCGTTGAAAATTAGACACACTTCCTCCAAGATGCAAATTGAAATTGGCTGGTTGCGCTGGCTTAGGTCAAAATCTAGCCGCAAAGGGTGCTCAGCATTTGGAACAGAATGTCCGAAATTACAAATGCTTGGCTTTGAAATGGACGATTTATATTTCACCTGTGATTTGTGCCAGAAATTAGCCTTACTTATCCACGTTTTACATTCGCCAATAGTTCTTTTCATTTTATAGCAAGAAAGTTGACACAAAACAAAAATTAAGCACTGCTGAGGCCTAAGTCCAGACCAGCTAAAGCTAATTACATAAATAATTTGCAGAATAATAAAAAATATCAATTCTCAATCATTTCAAAGGAAGCATTCAATTACATATGACTCAAAAAGACCAAGGCGATCCTCCCAGGAACACATAACTTGAGCACCAGCATTATCACAGCTGTCAAATGCATCGCCCACTCCAGCAACAGCTTTATTGGCAATCTGAAATCAACTTTCCTTTATCCTCAGTACAAACAATACTGTCAATTGCCAGTTTACTATCTCCTAAAACGAAGAACCGTCAACTTCAACTTTTATCAAATTTTTATCAAAACCTATCAAAAACTTTCAAAAACCTCAAAATCGTCCCTAAAAACTGCAACACTCACCTTGACTGCAGAGACGGACCTTGCAGCAGAGGCCCCAGGCGGCGCTCACCGGGCAGGCCACGCCCACATTGCACTCCTCAGTCTGAAAAAAGGCGTGAGCCATTGCAGCAGGACAGAAAAAAGGTGGCGGATGAAAGGAAGAATACCTGAAGGCTGTCGCCAGGGCAATCGCCGAGGCCTAGGCAGGCACGATTCCTGCTTCGACTGCCGCCGTTGCAGCTGGCCGTACATTCTGTCCATGGGGTCCAGGCTTCCCAACTGGCGCACTGGCCCAAGCAGCACTCCTCTGTCTGGCTTCTTTCGCCTGCATTGGATTCAATGCACTTGGGGATCGAGAACAAAAGAAGGCAATATGCAGCAGGGAATGTGTCGGTCTAAACTAGGATTCATTTTCTCTAGTTAGGCTGGGAAGGTGGGATTGTTAAATTTCAGATGAGTTGTAATTTGGCAGATTCAATTCTTAGGTTGGGCAGGAAATAATGAGTCTGGCTGCTAAACCTGGGCCACAGGCGAGTCTAGCAGGGTAGTCGGGGCTGGGACAGCGGCGTTGGCGGCGTCGAACACCTTCATCGCAGGAGCGATCGCAGCTGGACCATGGACTCCTAGGCAAGGAAGCTTTGGTTGGCGCATAAAAGTTGGCCTGCGTGAGGTGAGGATTGGAACCAGGGCGCCCAGTCGATGATGCAAGGCGGCAGCGGTTGGACGCAGGCCCTCATCTGGCCTCTTGAGCCATCGCAGCCGGGTCCATTCAGGCAGGTTCTTCTTCGAAGCTGAAAATTTCGAAATTTTTAAAATCAATTTCTTTGGCATGAAGTAACGATTATGTTTTGCGTTTGTTAACTGAACATTCGATTAAATTGAACCGCACAAGCAAATTAAAATTCTAGAATAACATATAACAAAATGTATTTTTGGAAATTTTGGAAATTGGAAATCAATTTTTGGAAATCAAAAAAAAAATTGCCAAAAAAATTAAGTAAACGGGCAGAAGCTTAAACCTGAGTGCCCTTTTCGCAGGTGGCGGAGCAGGCTTGCCAGGAGCCCCAGGCACTCCAGGCCGGGCAGGGCGCTAGGCCGCATTCTTCCTCCTCCATTGTATCAGCTAGAAGCAGGGAGCCAGATTAAAAGGGTGCAGGCAAAAAACGACAGAGTAAATAAACGATGTGCATCGCAGGCAGCACCCACCTCGGAGGAGCAGGGTCGATCCCGCAGTCGCAAACCGCCACCGCATGTAGCACTGCAGCCGTTCCAAGGGGCCCAGTCCCCAAAGGTTGGGCAGGCGGGCAGACCGCAGCTCTTCATCTGAAGACCAGAAACGCTTCATGTCAGAAACATCTTTCTCTATAGTATCAGCCAGAAGAGGAAGCCAGATTAGAAGGAAAAACCGAAAAGATAAAAAGGCTAGTAAAAATGGTACCTGGGTTTTGGGCCCCTCACAATCTCCGCAAGGGCAGGAGCGGATGCGGAATGAAGAAGCTTCGCCACAGGTGGCACTGCACGGCGTCCAGCTACTCCACTCGCCCCAGTCTCAAAGCATTGGCGCATGCACTAGCTCATAGCGTAATTCCAACTCCAAGTAGAACGAATTTTAAGGGTTTAATTTTATTTTTGAAATGTTATTTTTGATTTTTATGTTTTTAGGTTCAATCTGAGCACAGAGATTCGAAAGAATAGAACCTGGGCAAGGCTCCTGCAGGCAGTCCCGACTTTGGCTGCTGGGTCCAGCGCAGGCTTGGCCATTGCATCTTCTCCGCCGCTGCTGGCTGCCGGCACCGCAGCTGACGGAGCAGGAGGCCCAGGCGGACCAGGCTGACCAGACTGAGCAGGGCGCCTTCAACCTCCTCTTTGGCATGGAGGGAGGTTGGGAGGGAGAGAGAAGAGCGAACCTCGAAGCAGTCCTGAAGCTGGCGCTCTGGGCCATGGCAGGCGCCGCCTTGGCAGGTGCGCAAGCGTTGCTGCTGGCCGGGGCCGCAGCTTCGAGAGCAGCCGCTCCTGAATCCAGGCAAATTGTTCAAGGGCGGATTTAAGGGGGGGAGGGGGAGGTAAATGGCAGAGTGGGGAAAATTTTAGGCATTTTGGGTTACATTTCAAAAAAAAATTAGGGGAATTTGCAGTACTGCAACATTTGTGGCTTAATTGTCATCAATAAATGGGTATTATTTGGCAAAAGCCATGATATCATGCAACATGCCAGGCGGAAGTTATGGTTTCAGAGTTTACCCACCCACTTCCACCTCGACACAAAGGTTAATTGGGATTCATACCAGCGTGTCCAAGCGGACCAGCTGCCGCAGGCCAGCTCGCTGATACAGGGGGAGTCGTCCATCTGCTGCTTACCCTCTTCAATGATGTCAGGTTGTGGAACACCTTTCTTTGGACACAACTGGAAGCCAACGAGGACAGTTGGCGGCGGGGTCTGAGGGACAGGAGCGAATGCGCAGCCGCTCTCCCTCCGAGCAGCAGGCCAGGGAGCAGTTGGACCTGCAGTAAATTCCACAATTGCACCCAACATTTTTAGGAATCAATAAAACTTGTTTTGGAATTTTGTTTTTGTTTGTCGACAAAGAAATCGTTTTTAAAGGCACAGTGCCAAAAAATGCACCTCCTTCGATTGAGCTAATATTTTTTTCCTAGTTACAGGACACCAAGTTAGGGGGGCAAGCATATTCAGTTTTTTCACTTTTGTTGAAAATTTTTGAGAAAAAAATTCTCAAATTTTTACATGTTGTAGCATAGGGAAAAGTGTAAAAAAAATCATTAAAAATCAGGGAAGTCTTCTCCCATTTTCCCCCATCATCAGCGGCTACATATAGCTAAAAGCAAAATATTTAGCCAAAAAAATTAATCAAAATCGATCCGCTGTGTTCCGCGCAGCCCAAAAACTGGCAAAAATGGTCATTTTTTGACATTTTTGGAGGTTTTTGCCTTGTTTCCATGAATTTAAAATTTTTTACGCAGAGCAGAACCCGATTTTTGTAATCTACGCCCCAAAATTGACCCATAATCATAATCATATGTCTATATTATTGAAAAAAATTTCCATGTTTTTTTGTCCCACTATAGAGAGCCCAAAATTTATTAAAAACATTTTTTTCAATAATATAGACATATGATTATGATTATGGGTCAATTTTGGGGCGTAGATTACAAAAATCGGGTTCTGCTCTGCGTAAAAAATTTTAAAATCATGGAAACAAGGCAAAAACCTACAAAAATGTCCAAAAATGACCATTTTTGCCAGTTTTTGGGCTGCGCGGAACACAGCGGATCGATTTTGATTAATTTTTTTGGCTAAATATTTTGCTTTTAGCTATATGTAGCCGCTGATGATGGGGGAAAATGGGAGAAGACTTCCCTGATTTTTTAATGAATTTTTTTACACTTTTCCCTATGCTACAACGTGTAAAACTTTGAGAATTTTTTTCTCAAAAATTTTCAACAAAAGTGAAAAAACTGAATATGCTTGCCCCCCTAACTTGGTGTCCTGTAACTAGGAAAAAAATATTAGCTCAATCGGAGGAGGTGCATTTTTTGGCACTGTGCCTTTAAGCAAATTCGGCTTCTTATTTTTATCGAACACGAGCTACATCAACGAGTGTTTCGAAAGCCATGTGAGTAAAGGGGTAACCAAGAGCTCCAAGCGGACCACTCCAGATCTGGTGCGAAGACCATCTCACTGTCATCGCGACCAGTGAGCTTCACTGTCAAAGGAACATTTACTTGCAAGGATACTGTTTGGCAGTCAAAAAGGCTCAGACCTGAAGCAGTGGAGCCTCGACACATGACCGCCGTGCAAAGCTGGCATTGTCGATGATACTCCTCCCAGTCCGACGCACAATTGATGCAGGAGCGTGACCTCTGTCTCGTGCCTATCAAATCCTCCGAAATTTCCCAATCGAATTCCACTTCAAATCCTCCCAACCATCCTCGCAAGACGGCGTGCAGTCCGACCATTCGCTCCAATCGCTGAATCTTCTTCCACTCTGCGGATAAAGTTTGTCCCAGGCGTCGCTGCCTATCGGCCCCGCATCGTCAGCCATCAGTTTAGGCCTTGCCTGCTGCAGCTTGCACTGGGCATCGATCTCGAACAAACTAAAAAAAGGGCGTTCCATGGGCTATTTTTGGCTATTTCAAGGGTGACCAATTAGTAAATGTACGAATAATAAAAAATTGCCGTTTTATGAATAGAAGTAGTTGAGGAAATGGGAAGGATCGAACGTCATCTGGCGCTCCGGGTCGGTGACAGCCACGAGGGTGGCATTGGGGGCGAGAAGGGAGTTGGAGGAGTAGAGGCTGCAGCGGCCGTGGCTGCGGAGGGCGATGTTGGTGTAGGCGGCGGCCAGACAGTGCTCTGCATGTCGAACGGTGCACCTGTTGATTGAGGGCTCACTTAGCGTCGATATGGCGAGGGTAGGGAAGATTTGTTGAGTCAATCAGAAATTTTGTAGATGAAGCAATAACTAATGTCGCCAATTATGCCATATATGGGGCTTTTGGTTTATTATGCCCACTTTCTGAGGGAGAAACAAGGCTGAACAAGGGTTATGCTTCTGGCACAACTGCCTATGTCCAAACTGCTCTTTAATCAGCCCAAGCCAGTCCTAAGCCGACCTACTCATGTACTCCTGAGAGAGGCAAGAATAGTGGGCGAAGAGAAACCGAGAGTAGCACTGCTGTGCGTCGACGACTCGGAAGGCGGTGTAGGAACGAATGCCTTCCAGACGGGCGCCGTGCAGTTCCCGGACACAGCCCGGCTGCACTGCAGCCCCGACCAGACCAGCGGAGAGGAGGAGGAGCAGGCTTAGAGAAAACATTGTCGCATCCTATGATGGATCAGTGAGTGGGCTTCTGGGGTTGGTTGGGAGGATGGGGTCAAAGGTGGTTTATAAAGAGAAGATGGAGGCCGTTTCAGGGTACGGCCTGTTGACGTGACGCTTGTTTTCGTGCCTGTCTTTGCTGAGAGTAGGGGGGGGTCCTGGGAATGCCAAGGCCTGGGAACTGGGCGTTTGCAGACGCGTTTTGTGGGGGTGATGGAGTGATTGTTTGTCAAACTGCGCTGCGGAAGTTCTTGGAAGGTAACAGAGTCAAGGAACTGCGACAAATCCAAGAGCAATTCGATTGCACTGGAGGTATCATTAATGTATCAAAGGATATGAAAAATGAACATGAGTTTAGTGAAAGACAAGGATTGGATTTCGTCCCCCCCACTGCATTACCAACTATCTCATCTCCTCCTGCTTTAAGACACACCCGACCTTTTTTGTCTCTGCAATCTCTCCTTTCATCGCAATGCCACCTTTAGACGAACTTCTAATTGGGAAGACTTTTAAAGGACGTGGTAGATAAACCTTCCCCACGAATTCAGAGGGGCAACAAAAATATTATATTATTTCAGAAAAAACGTATTAGATTAAAATTACTGGCTCCTTTTTAACAGGTGGATGTATGCAAATTGGCAAATACGCTGAAAGACATCATCCAAACGGGATAGAAGCGCAAAGAGAGTTTGCGAGGACAGCATTTTTGAGATAAGAGGTTGCCTCTTCCCTACAACCGTCTCATATGACAAGCTTGCAAGATGAGCAACCAAATATTCGAGTTTCAGTGCAGCGTTCGCTGCTCTGAATATTCATCAAAAAAAATTGATGAACGATTTCATATACCTGAAAGCCATTTTAATCTGGTCATCGATGGCATTATTTGGTCCTTTTTCTTTGAAATCTACCCAAAGGGCAAGCCAACTTTCAACCCCGATGAACTATGCGTTTACCTGATGCGCCCTGACCAGGGATCGTCCATACTTGCTCAAATCCCTGTCACACTCACTGCAACGATTCTGGCCTCTTACTTTGACGGTGCGAGAAAGCTGGACTCCCAAACTCACATTTTAAAAATGAAAATCTACGAGAGCGGAAAGGGTTGGGGTACCAGCCTTTCATCCCTCGACGCGTCACCGAAACCCAGCTGGACCTTGCGCATTCACGCTAGCCTGGAGGTCGGCACCGGAAGCCTCACGATGGACAAGCTGCTTCCCTCGCCGAACTGCACAAGCATCAGCGATATCCCGTCTGCTCTGCGTGGCATCTGCAACAAAGTAAGCCACTCGGTACATTGCACTCCGAAAGGCAGAGTAGATTTCAGCTTGATCTCAAGCAGCACGGAAGCGTTGAGATTCGCTGCTACGGCGGAAAGATGCTCTACCCTCTACTCCCAGTCATGTCACAGAGCTCTACCTTCTTCCTCAACCATGCAGTTCAACTGCAAAGCCTTCAAAACAGCAAACAATCGGTATCAGATTCTTTTCATGAAAGCGGAGAATATGATATATATTAAAAATCATATTCATATTCCTTTTAAAAAGGCACAGTGTACGAAAACGCAGTGTCTTGAAATTCTGATTTCTAGTGCTGGTTTGAGAGAGGGTTGCTTAACTAAGGGGCAGAGATAATTGGTTTGCCTCAATGTTGCCCTGAGACTTAGCTGCACCCCTTCAAATTTGCTATTTTTAACAGACAGAAAAAAGCGTTAAATCAATGAAAACATACCCATCATGGATTGTTTAAAAGAATATTCAGTGAAAGATCAGATGAGTGGGTAAGCATGGGTCAGGTGTTAGAAGTGGTCGGGCTCTTTATCCAGCTGGAGAGCTAGCTGAAATCCGGAGTATAGGCCAGTGTGAGCAGGGAAAAGTACTAGGGATGTTTCCTAAGGCCTAACAGGAGCAGCATGCAATTTTTCGCAATCAGCAGCCTATTCTTTTGACTAAATTCAGGCTATTAAACTGGTCAAACCTAATGGCTCGATTGGGCCTTATAAATAATTGTATTGAAACATCGACCAACTGAGTAGGTCAAAACGTAGGGAGCATGCATTCACTTTTTGGGCTGCGCGGAACACAGCGGATCGATTTTGATTGCTTTTTTTGGCTAAACGTATGCCTTTTAGCTATATCCAGCCAATATTAGTGGGAGAAAATGGGAGAAGGCTTCCTGATTTTTTAATGAATTTTTTTACATTTTCCCTATGCTACAACGTGTAAAATTTGAGATTTTTTTTCTCAAAAATTTTGGTCAAAAGTCAAAAAACTAAATATCCTTGCCCCGCTAACTTTGTGCCCTGTACCCACGAAAAAAATATTAGCTCGATTAGACAAGGTGCAATACCAAAACTAATACTCCTTTCTCCCAAAAATCGATTGCCCTGAGAAAGTTTCAAGAAATTTCAAGAAAATTTCTCAAAAATTTCTCAAAAATAATGTTTTGCATTATATTATTCATTTTCGAATTTTGTCTTTTTGTTATATTTTTTAAATAAGTTTATTTTTTATTCTCCTTTGTAATATTTTATAAATAAGTTTATTTTTTATTGTTCATTTTCGAATTTTTTCTTTTTGTTATATTTTTAAAATAAGTTTATTTTTTATTCACTTTTTTATTTATCTAATAAAATCTTAACTAAATATATTACCAACAATATAAAATTTGTATTTGTACACTTTATACTATATTGAAAGTGGAAGAAATATCTGGTACCATCGGCAGGCCAAATGTGGGTCTCTTTTCTCCAAATTTGGAATTGCCTCGAGTAAAAAGTCAAGGAAATACAATTTCTACTAGTGGAATCTGCTGCGTCATCTGCATTTTGTTTTTGGGCGCGCATGGAAAGAGACACTGAACTGCGCGCCAAAAACAAAATGCAACTGACCAAGCAGCAGATTCCACTAGTAGAAATTGTATTTCCTTGACTTTTTACTCGAGGCAATTCCAAATTTGGAGAAAAGAGACCCACATTTGGCCTGCCGATGGTACCAGATATTGTGCCTTTAAGGGTTGGGATTTGCTTCACTTAAAGTTTACCCTAATAGTTTAGCCACACAAGAGGTTATCCAAACCCACCATTATACCTAGAAAGTCTAACCGAGTTGACATGTGTTTATTTATTTTTCCGGTTATTACCCAAAAGTAAGGTGCATTGCATTATGATTAATTCAAGAAGTGAACTCTAGATCAAATTTATCTGGAAAAATTATGGTATATGTTTAGTTTGTAGTACCAAAACCGATCAAAATTGGATTTTTGAAAATTATACACCACACTCTACTTATTATCTTTGTTTATCTCATAAACTGCCTTCTGCCAACAAATCTTCTTTTTTGAGGAGCCAAATTTTGAGGGCGAGCTTTTTGAGAAAAAGTTTCGAGGGGGTGTATCACATCAGTCATGAAAACTGTACGAGGCAATTATCAAGGAGGCAGTCGTTGACGTGTCGCAATACACTGAAGCTGTCGTCAGAGTTCTGATCATGGCATTCATAACGGAGAAAATTCCGAGCAGCATCGCAAAACTCACCCGCAGAGAACTGGTCGATCTTGCTCGTACTGTATAATAGTTTAAGCGTGCACTTCTGATTTTTCAGCATGAGCTTCTCTTTTTGGCGAATGAATGGGAAGCAGCCTCCGAATTGGATATACGAACTGCAGTGGAAGCTGTAAGCAGTTTTATTATTAAAATTTTGAATCTCTGATTCAGTGTTTTTATCTTTTTCACTTTTTTAATAATGCTTGCTCGTTAACTAGCATGGACTATATTTAAGGTGATAAAATTGATTTGGTATATAATTTTATTCAAATATAACTGAAAAATGATTGGGCCATGAGCGAATGAAATAAAAATTTAAATTGTGTTTAACAAATGTTCAAAAACAAATTCTTTATGATTGAAAATAATTTTATATTGGTAAGAAATGTTTTTTTTGAGTTTTATTTGCGTCATCAATCACCTTAATATTACCGACTTTTCTGGGCTTATTAAATTTCTGTTGCTAAGGTTGCACATAGATACAATAAATTCATTTATTTTCATCAACTAATGGCCCCAGCCTTTTTATTAAATTTTAACTGTTAGTTTTCTGTTAACAATTTCAATTCAATTCCGTTAACGTTTCCGTTTTTTCAATTTCCCTCGGATGGGCCGAAATCGCCACTGACAAAATTGCCATGGATGATTGCCACGCGACACTGGACGCGATTGCCATCTGACGTGATTGCCACTTGAAAAAATATTTGCAAGACTAGATCCTGGGCTTCATTCATTCGCATAAGGCATGCCCTATTCCATTCTTTGACGTGTTTTTAGTTTTTAAATCATTCGCTATTCAATGCATGATCAACAAACAATTCCAAATAAACAAAAATTCTAGTGGTAAAATATTCCGGTGACAGTTGCATCCAGTGGCAATTGCGTCCGTGGCAATTTATTCAGTGGCGATTTTGTCAGTGACAATTCCTTCTGCAACCCCCTCTGATATAACTAGGAATATAATTTACGCGTTACGCCACAATATTTCACCAAGCCCCCTTTTTTCAATGATAGCTTAAATGTTTTTTCTCGAAGCGTAAGTTCAAAAAACGGACCACCGTGTATTGTAGGGTGCATTTTAGGCGTTTAGTCATATTTTCAGACTAAAGTTTGGATATTTTCGCGTGTTCTCCCTATGACTACTGTTTGCAATATTACAGAAAATGCTTGCGATTATAGCGTTTGGTACGAGAGGTGCAGGCGAATGAAAGTTCCCTGACCTCCGTCGGTCTTCTGGAGGAACTACAGTTCGCCGAATCACAAGGCCTGGATGTCCTGCAAAACTTGGCGATCACCGCGCTTGCTCCGAGGCTCGACGACAGCTCCTATGACTGGATTTCCAAAGGTAAATCAACTATTGTCCCTTGACTGCCCGCTTGAGCGAGGTGGTTTAAGGGAAGATTTCCAAAACTGTGTGGAAACTTCTGCTGGAGCACATTCACCGCCTTCGGAATGTCATCGGTCCAACATTCAAAGAGAAAGAGTGAACCATAGATTTTGTTGTACCATCGATTGTGATAGTTTTACCGCATAGAAAGTTTCTCCTCATGCTGCAAATTGTACATTTGCTTGCTACTCATGAGAACATGGGCAACGACATATTGAACTATCCCGAAACATTTCATCCCTTCTCCACTCATGCTGCGTATCTTCAGCGAATTCCAATCAATCTTTCCAAACTCTTCCAGCACTACAATCATAGTGGTGCATTTAAAACTGCCGATACATACAAATCGCAGAATAAAATATTCAGAATACGTGGATCACAGGCTTCGGCCCGTTTCACTAACGCCGATGCGAGCGCTTCTTCCCTGCCCCATGCGGCGTAGCCTAGGGAAGGATACATATCGTACGATTGTGCAAAGTAGGACAATATGAGAGGGCAACCGGCTCCATGGCCTCCTCGTCCTCATCTTCGGAGAAGTCGGGCTCCTCTCTGCCCTGCACCGGACAGGAGGGCAGGCACTGCTTGACACCGGCTGAGCTGAAGTTGGCCTGAGCCGGAAGTTGGCCTGCCAAGGCTCCGGATGCTGGCGGCAGGCTCGGAGCCGTCGCCAGCGCATAGGGTTGCTGTGCGGTCGGATAGAGGTGAGCGTAGTTGGGAGGAGGCGGGTCGTGAGGCTGTGGGGGAGGCGGGGCAGTCACCCATGGCTGCAAAGCAATAGTTTCCTCTGGCTTTTTGGAACATGTTCACTTGGCCAGGCTCTAGGTATCTTTTGAGTGATAGATGCCAACTGGGAGCATGAGCAGCAACAACTTCCTCAGCTCCACAAAAGTAGGTGAGTGGGGGCCAACAGAAGCTGCGGCCGGCATAGTGGCGAACGGCCGGGTGTTTCTCTGCATCGCGGAGTCCAAAAAACGCCACACCGGCCCCAGCGCCCTGGCAGAGGTCATCTCGTGTCGCAGTGTGCCTGCAGCAGGCCCAGTTCTCCAATGCTGAGTGGCCAGCGGTCATTTACACCGCAGGTTTACACCTATTTACTTCAGGCACCGCTAACCAAGGCAAACTACGGGAAGGATATTTTTTTTATTTTTAAAATATTTTTGACGGTCTACTTGGTCTGTAAAAGTCTGATAATAGTGGATGTAAAGACCGAGGGGGTCAGGCATAGGAGACAACCAGCAGAGCGGCGCTCCAGATCCCAGTAGGAGCGAGGCTGAAGCAGGCTGTCGAGTGGCTCGGCCGATGTGAGCCAGTTGCAGGCCACCTGGACAGGGCCGCCTCACTAGTTCAATAGGGAGCTGGAAAAGGGCAGTCGTAACCTGGCAGAAGAATGACTGCGCCGGCTCATAGGCATCTGTCAAAGCCACCGCCTTCACCAACGACTGGAACTCTGTCCCCTCTGCCTACAAACTCCGAGTAATTGTTTGGGGAAATGGCTTCAAAGGATTCCATTACAAAGAAGGTATAGAAAAGCCCCTCTTCTGCCGCCATATCTTTGGAAAACGCTAAAATAGGTAAAAAATTAAAAATAAGCCATATGCTGGACGGTGTTGCCGCCAGCGGAGTGTGCAACAATGGCGACGGCCCGGAGACGCTTGCAGTGCTTCATCAGGTAGGCCCAAACTGTCACGGCATGCTCCCCAGGTGTAGCGCTACCCTGGAAGTTGAAGGGAATGAACTAAGTTGTTTCATCCTTCACAGCTTTATCAGCTGCAGCTTATTTCAAAATGGTTCAAGAGGTTTGTGCTGTAGAGTACTGCCATTGTTCTAAATTTTAGATGAAAATGAAAGTATTGAAGGCATTTTCCCGAGAAACCGCTGGAAAATTTTATTTTTTTAAATTTCTCTATCCTACAGTTTTTGAATGCTCGCTGAGCGATTGTTGGTGAAGCTGAATGGTGAGGGTGAGTTTTGGAAGACAGTGGAGTTTGGCCGGTAAGGGAGAAAGAAACTCTGATGGGAGGATCTGCGGGATGGTTGTCGGGTAGCTGGCGCTGGTTACCGTTTAGCAGGACGACGCCCCAACCGCGCTCCTGAGCCTTCGCTACGTAGGGCAGCATGCTGCCGTCCATCAGGCTTTCGTTGATCATTATCCTGACCACACAAACGGATTGCGTCTCTTTTCGTCTCCTCAGCAAATGAATGATGAATCGAAATAGATGAAGGAAATTCTAGATGTATACGCAATGCTGGCAGGATATATTGATCATTCTGCTTCAATCTACTCTATTCATTGCAAGAGCAAGCCTTCGAAAGAGAAAAGGTGAAGAAAGCTGGTCAAGAAAGCAGGCCAACTTGCGAGCCCAGATGCCGGCGCGGGTGGGCTGGGCCCCGTTGATGAGTATGAGGAGGCGCTCGCAGTGGCGCAGGCCCGGGGAGGCGAAGAAGAAGCCGCTGTCGCCCCGCCGACTGAAGCTGCTCCTGCTCGGCGTCCCCACCCGCTCCAGCCCGTACTCCGTCTCCAGCAGATCGTACAGGTCTTCACGGAGCGCGTAGCCCAGCCTCTCATACGCCGATTGCGACTGTTATTATACTTCTCTTTAATCCGGTGTTAGCCAGTTAATTAGTTGGATAAATCTTGAAATGAAGTCTTGCAAAGTATTTTTCAAAATAGTTTAAGATGGGAGAAACGCATTGTCTGCATTGTCTGGCTAGGCCAAAGCTAACAGTGAATTGGAAGGGCTGGCCGGTGGCGGAGCTCAGCAAGCGATCCTGCAAAGCGGACTCAGTTTGTTGAGTTTGCTGATCCTGCAAAGCGGACTCAGGTTCCCACATACTTGATTGTATTCGTAGCCCAGGCTCCTGATGCGCACCATCGCCGGCAGTACGGACTGGCGTCGTTGCGCCATGCTTCTGCTTTGGATGCACAAGTTTCACAGGCTTATCATCATTTTCGTTTACTTTTGAGCGGCTCATGGATGCCGATCATTCTCAAATGACTCCAGTCAGAGATGGCGAAAGCTTTACTGCATACTGCGCTGGAGGTGTAGAGAAACAGACTACGGTAGTGGATAGGATTCCAAATCTTTTTGCTCTAAACACATTTGATGCACAATCCGTACGGCCTGAGGTCTCTGATGTCCTCCACGCGCCAGTAGATGCACCCGTTTGTCTGGAATGCAGCACAGTGGTATGAAGCGTGGCGAGAATGTGTTAGAATGATTCAATTGCTGCAAAATTATTTTGCTGCAAAGAGTCTAGATACGAAATGTATCTTGCAAATGATAAAGTATGTTAAGTAAACAAGGTATTCTCGGCTGTCGCCAAGATGCGCGGCCTCTGTTCCGAGCAATATTGTCAAACTACATGAGCGAATTTTACTAATTGCATATTTATTTACTTGCCGATATTGTCTAAAAACCTGGGAATTATAATTTTTTTAATTTTGAAACATCAAAATTCTAAGTTTAGGGAAAAAATCCAGAAATTTCGCAAAACCCCAATAAACCTCTCAAACCACCACCTAGGCGGATCTTCGTGCAAAATTTCAGCCAATTTCTTTGAAAAACCAGGGAGTTATGATTTTTTTGGTTTTGAAACATCAATATTTTGAGTTTTGAAAAAATATCCAAAAATTTTGCAAAACCGCAATAAAGCTATCTAGCCACCACCTAGGCGGGCATTCATGCAAAAAATCAGCCAATTTCGTTGAAAAACCAGTGATTTATGAATTTTAGTAGTTTGAAACATCAAAAAATTGAGTTTTGGGCTAAAAAAGAAAAATTACGTCAAGGCCAAAAAATGGCCTGGAGATACCACCTAGGCGGACTTTCATGCAAAATATCAGCCAATTTCGTTGAAAAACCAGTGATTTATGAATTTTCGTACATTGAAACATCAAAATATTGAGTTTTGGGCAAAAATCAAAAAATTACGTCAAGCCCAAAAAATGGCCTGGAGATACCACCGAGTCGGACTTTCATGCAAAAAATCAGCCAATTTCGTCGAAAAACCAATGATTTATGAATTTTAGTAGTTTGAAACATCAAAAACTTGAGTTTTGGACGAAAATCGAAAAATTTCGCCAAGCCCAAAAAATGGCCTGGAGATACCACCTAGGCGGACTTTCATGCAAAAAATCAGCCAATTTCGTTGAAAAACCGCGGAGGCCCGGCCCTGGACAGACATATATATATATATATATGCGGACAGACGGACGCAAAAATGGGGTAACTGGTTAAGCTGGCCTTGGCCGCCCGCCGCTTCGGGCAGGGCGCCAGAGCTCCTCCGGCCTCCGGGCACGGGTGCTACGGCCCCTACGCTTTGCCTAGCATGCTTCGCATGCTAGGCTACGCTCCGGGGCCTCCGCACCCATGCCCTCCGGCCTCCGGAGCTCTGACTGCCCTGCCCTCCGCGGCAGGCGGCCTTCGGCCGCGCAAAAAATTGAGTTAATCCTCATGCCATGTATATCAGCCTCCAAAATAGGCTTGTGCTTACTGGTAAAATCTATGCCTTTTAAAGTTCTAAGAATCTTAATTTCTCAGCTAAAATGCCTCTCATATCTTATCCATATAAATATGCGGTTTTTTAGCTTTTGACTGAGAAATGGTTGAGATTAACTTTAAGCATGATAAAAACTACTTATTTTTTTGCAATTTGGGAAAAAGAATGTCCGATCCATTGCACCCGAACCCCAGCATAACAAAAAACGAACACCAAATCACTATACAATTTCAGTATGCTTCCCAAAATAAATTTTTGAATTTGAGCCACTCATTCCATATCAACATTCCATGCTTATTACAGAAATATATTACTACCAATGAGACCTGCATGCATTTCTTGGGTGCAAATGGAGTAATGGCATACGCAAGGGGGGCAGTCCTCCTTGACCACGTGGCGGTGGATGGCTTCCGGGCGAACGCGAAGCTGGACGAGAATGATGTATCGCTCATCGTTCCAACTGAAGGTGCCTTTCTGGCGCGCGTAGAACTCCGCCACGCGAACCTCCGGCGTTGTGTAGACGCCTTTGCCCAACTTCTGCCTGCAAGTGCTCCTCTTTCTCCACAAGCAGCCACCAATGGCTCCAGCCGTACTGGGCATTTAGTTGCGCTGTGCAGAGTGCAAGGGACTCGTGCCAGTGGTACAGTTTGTTCTAGTGGTACAGGCAGACGTTTTCACACAACCACATAGCCCAAAGGGACGCAACTCATATTTTTGGCACCTATTCTGCCAGTCTTGTTGCTGTTGTGAGGATGTAGGGTACCGACCGGACAGAGTAGCCGTGGTCGAAGCCGTTGCGGGCGATGCTGAGGGCGTTGTCGAGCTCGGTGCCGTGGTAGGCGACGGCCCACTCCCCGTAGTCCGCCGTCTCGCCGCGCGGCCGACTCCCGTTCAGGGGGCCCAGCCAGTCGTTGTTCGCGTACAGGTCCACCACCTGCACACAGCCTCCTGCACTGCCTTTTAGGGCCTGCCAGGGGGGAGAGCGGACGTTGAGGGCCAGTCGACGATAGCCGCAGGGGCGGTAGTACTCGTGCTGGCCGCGACTGAACGACTTCCCCTTGTCCTGCACATACACATCTGCTCTCAATTCACCCATCCATATCACCCACATTGGCATGATGCAAGGCCAGTAGACATCTTTATTATATTTGAGTTTCACTTGGCAGACGAAATGCTGGCTAGACGTACTTGTAGTCTTCATAAAACAACTTTACTGCTGGCTAAAATGTAAATAACTAAGCAGGAAAACTTTACAGTGGATTGGGCACAGGCCAGGACTCCCCATGCAGAGGCGATGTAAAGTGAGGATGGGAAAATGATAACATCGATGGAGCGGAAGTCGTAGTGGAAGCCGTTGGAAAAGAGGGCAGTGCGAGCCCCTGAGCGTTCCTGCAACCGTTTGGCCAGCTCTGTGCAGGACATACCGGGCACCCCCGAAAGCTGCAAGTGCTGCCCAGCTTCCTGGTTCACCTATGTGTCACCAGCTCTCTGTCTCCTTTCCGCACTCTTATCTCCCAGTCCCTAGCTCCCTCTTATCTTGAAGCTGGCTTCGCTGCTTTCTGCCCTTTATAAAAGGCAAAGCCTGGTATTCAGTGAATTGAGGCAGTGTCCCTGCAATGCACTATGTACGTGCTTATGAGCTTCGTAGCTGGCTGCTTCTTCTTATCTTGAAGCTGGCGTCGCTTCTTCTTTTAATGCGAAACCTGCTATTCAGTGAATTGAGACGGTGTCCTTGCAATGCACTATGCACGTGCTTATGAGTTTCAAACGCACAAGAACGAATCTAATAAAATACAGAGAATTAAATTACTGCACTCTTTAAAGAGAATTACTTCTAAGCACAGGTTGAAGTCTGATCATGAAGAGACAAAGGGGCATAAATCTGCAATCTTCAACTTCAGAAAATGTGTAAAGGGGAGTAAGCTGTCAATAAGCTTCAGTGTCATCTATACCGCCAGAATTTAGACTGAACCAGACTTCTGGTGCAATCATCATTAGCACCGAGGTGTTCTTGAGGAATAGGGGGGCATGTTGTATCATCCATTATTCCCAGCAGCTTGTTTTTGCACACCATTAATACGAGGGGCGCTATGTTGATCAATATTGGACGAAAACTCAAACTTTACGTTCCTATTTCAGGCGAGAGAGATTATGTAAAGAGACTTTGAGAAGTGAGACATATTTGAATTCATTACTAGTGCGATGAACGGGAAGAATATTAGAAAACAGCAAGGAGGATCTGTTCACGGCCTACTCCATGAGAGCTTACTTTGTCTTTTCTGGCTTGTTCTCTCATTTCTATGGAGCGCGACATAAAGACATACTAACATAGGCGTTTTCATGCAGTTTTAGATGAACATCAAACATCAATTGATTATCGGAAGACTGTAAGAAGTGCAATTGAAGTTGAGGAGGAATAAACAGTAAAAATCAAATCACTGTCACAATTTTCTCCTTCGAGGGAAAGATAGAGGAGGTAATCTAAATGCGAGTCAGTGGACGGGTGGTGGGTCGACCATGGGCGCAGGCCCAGAAGCATTGCGTCTTCGCCAGTTCCCTCACCAGCCTCTGCATGTCATCCCGTCGCAAGGTACTACCGATTTTCACAGCCTCTGCAACCTCATTCTGTGAAGCATCAAGACAACAACTACTACTGCACTAGGCTCGCTGCTCGCCAAAACTTAACCGAAGAAATAAAGACTTATGCCACTCATATCTAAAAACACAGGAAAAATAACTTGATTTGATTCCTTTTTTGGACATGCTCCCATTGCTGCTCTTCAGCTCCACAATAAGTTTCTACTGATTCGAATAATAAATGCTCGTCATTGTGCCCATTGGCTGAACAATTCGAACTTTTGCAGGCCAACTGGTCAGCTACAGCTCGCAGAGTCTTTGGCGCACTGTTGGACAGGCCGCCGGTGGCCTTCAGGTCCTAGGAGGAAAGGGGGAGTCTGAATAAGGGCATTTGAGAGAGAGAAGGCGGACGAGGAGGAAGTCGCGGAGGATGGCGACGACGTCCTTGTAGAGCTGGCTGGAGCGATAGGCACCCAGCCGGTCCCGCTTCTCCTTCTCCAGCAGCAGACGAGGCACTGTGCGCAATGCCAGGCCGCCGTTTGGCTCCTCGCCTAGGCTCAGGCCCCAGCGAGCTAAAGCAGTGGGAAAGACATTGGCATCGGCTACGGCTCGAATATATGATGGATTACTTATTTTTACACTTATCACCCTTTTGACAGATTTTATGGTTCTTCGCAAAATCAGATGGGCTAATGAACGATTAAATTCAGTGGAGGAGCTGCAAGGAGAAGTTGTTTGGCAGTATCTGGCCATTCTGACCTAAAGCTTCTCGGTTGGTGCAAAGCAGTGCTTGAGCTTCTGCGTCGAATGCTTCCAGGAAGATTGGCTCCTCCAACGGCTTGCCATTCCAGGCTTCTTCGCCTCATAATCAAGAAACTCAAGCATTGCTCAGCCATGCGAGAGGCAGGAACCATAGAGGAGCTGTTCAAGAAGCACCCGCTCATGAGCAGCGTGCTGATCGACCAGGCCAAGCTGGACGCCGCCGGCCCCGTTTCCCCAGCGGAGAACGATGAAGCCGAGGCCGAATTGGCCCACCACATCCGCCTCCTGTATGAAAAAGTGTTTGCCTTGTTCTTTCAAAAAGTTGTCCACTTTTTTTCAAATTGTCGAAACAAACCAAAATATTTAGCAAACTAAAAGCAAAATATGATCGGCTCAGCACATTGTAAAGCTTAGTAGTGCATACAAAGACCTTGAGAATGGCCTTGTCGATTCGCAAGCGCTCGGGATCTGGATTCGAAACGGAAGGCAGAGTTCCTTCGGCATGGGCTTCTTTTGCGTCCACCTAAATTTATGCAATGAACAGAGGAGCAGTCAACGAGAAGAATGCCCACGAATGCCCCGTTGTCCAGGCGTATGAGCTTGTCCAAGATTCCGTGTCCAGCAGCCTCTTCACATGATGGCTTCTCAAAATATCTCTATCACAGGTGTTTATTTGAGCTCGTAATTTAGAGCCTCTGTTGTGGGGCAAATGTTGAGCAACCGGTCTAGGCTGAGCCTTGACGCTGAGTTGAATATCAGGGTGGCCGGGAGAGCGTGGAACGGGGGCCTCGGATGGCGGATGCAGCAGCAGACCTTCACCGACCAGCCACTCTTTCAGCACTGCCTCCAGCTTATCTTCCACCTCCACACTCCGCCTAGAAACAGCTTTCTCCAGCTCCATTCTTCCTTTTCAACGGCAGATTAATCAATCAATTTGTTAAGAGAGCTTTTCTGAGAAGGTGAAATATATCAAATAGGTGGACGGACAAAAATTTTTACCCCCCTTTTTTATATTTTTTATTAAAAGTAGACATGTTTTTAAGACTTTTGGTAGAGTATGAGCATCCAAAACTCAAAATTCGATTTTTGGTGAATTTTTGAATGTAAAAAAACGGCCGATTTTTTAATCATCCATAACTCTAGTTCTGCTCAACGGATTTTAATGATTTGACCACCAATCGAACCGTTTCAATAAGAAGAATATTTTGTTTTTTTTGTTCGTTTCTCTTCGATCATTTCCTACCGAGTTATTAACAAAAAAACAGTTTTTCAGTTTTCAAAATTTCAAAAAATTTATAATTTCGATGTAAAAATTTCATTTGCGCCGGACGAGACCCATTTTTTCTAAAATTTCAGGTAATTTTACATATGTGTACCATTCCATAACTTCAAAAGCCTTGTTCTAAGAGAGATATTTGAGTCTCAAAATGAAAATGCCCATTTTGCCCCTATGTTATAGCATAGGCAAAAAATGAGCAAAATATTTTTTGTCTCAGAATACTAATTTTTTGGCTCAATAAATTTCTTCTGACCCGTATCCATCTAGCTGAGTGGTTTTTAGCTTCAATTTTATCCCTTGAGCATGAAAATGTTGATATTATTTTTCCCTATGCTGTAGCATAGGTAGTGGTGTAGCATATGGAAAGTTGCAGTCAAAATTAACGCACTCAAAGGATAAAATTGAAGCTAAAAACCACTCAGCTAGATGGATACGGGTCAGAAGAAATTTATTGAGCCAAAAATTAGTATTCTGAGACAAAAAATATTTTGCTCATTTTTTGCCTATGCTATAACATAGGGGCAAAATGGGCATTTTCATTTTGAGACTCAAATATCTCTCTTAGAACAAGGCTTTTGAAGTTATGGAATGGTACACATATGTAAAATTACCTGAAATTTTAAAAATGGGTCTCGTCCGGCGCAAATGAAATTTTTACATCGAAATTATAAATTTTTTGAAATTTTGAAAACTGAAAAACTGTTTTTTTGTTAATAACTCGGTAGGAAATGATCGAAGAGAAACGAACAAAAAAAACAAAATATTCTTCTTATTGAAACGGTTCGATTGGTGGTCAAGTCATTAAAATCCGTTGAGCAGAACTAGAGTTATGGATGATTAAAAAATCGGCCGTTTTTTTACATTCAAAAATTCACCAAAAATCGAATTTTGAGTTTTGGATGCTCATACTCTACCAAAAGTCTTAAAAACATGTATACTTTTAATAAAAAATATAAAAAAGGGGGGTAAAAATTTTTGTCCGTCCCACTTTTCAACCTCTCACAAAAGCTCTCTTAAATTTTAGTTTGTTTCTTTATTTTTTTGTGATTTTTCCCGGAATTGACTTATTGACTTATATTTTATCAAATTATATTTCCTTGAAATTGAAAGCCAAACCGCAGCAAGAGCTCCGGAGCTCCGCCAGTCTGCCGATCGAGTGAAAACTCTTCCGGGCCAGCCGATATGGAGCAGATGAAGACTGAAATCGTCTTTCTCTCCCAACTCCAGCCGTCAAAAGATCTGAGAGCAACCGGGGTGCAGCTGGCAGGCGGATGATCCATAGAGGCGTTGCGCATCCTTCTTCCGCCGTCGCTCTTTAGGCCGCACGATGCTGCTCTGGGCCAGCGCTCGTCCAAGTGCCGCTCGGATCCTCGCCCCAGTCACCGGCAGACCATTAATGCCCACAAACTACAAATCCCTCTTTTATGCATAGCACAAACTTTGCTTCTAAAGCTTCAAGAGGACCTGCAGTGCGCGGCAGTAGAATCCCTCTGAGCCCAGCTGGAGGCTCAGGGAGAGGGAGGATCCGAGTTGCTAGGGGATCATTTGAGTGTTTTAAGGGGTGTTTGGAGGATGAAGGAGGAACTAGAGGAGGGAGAAGGTGCAGATGGTGCGGATAGGAGGCGGCAAAGAAGTGCTGGAAAACTTCCGATGACCTGGCTTCGCCCAGGTTGCGGAGCAGGATTTGCCCAGTGTCGTTCTCGCGCAGAGTTAGGCTTACCTGAAGCGGTTGGCTGGGATAGGTGAAGGAGAGTTGGGGGGTGAAGAGGATGAAAACGCTGGGCTGAAGGATGGCCAGAGCGGTGAGAAACTCTAGCAGGCGCTGTTTTTCTGCCTCTTTTTTCAAACCTGCATCCTAGATGAGTCATCCGCTGAGCAAGGGTAGCTTTGCGAACGAGGACATCCCTTAGGGCGTGACACGCTAGCGATAAGCTTTTAGGTTATTAGGTGCTCCGAAAAGGTCATCCCTGAGGATGAGGCATAATTAAAGAAGACCGACTGTGTTTGAGATCTGGTTTCTACAGGCATGATCTGGATTCCGCCAATATGGGTTCATGTCTGGCTTACGTGTTAGGCTTCACGCAATGAGATTAGCTGCCAACCAATAATATCCCCCTTATGCTGATCTTTGGAAAAAAAACCTTGCAAACGTACTGGGAGGCGATGGAAGAGACCCTTCACGGTTACCGTGAGCCCATTGCAGTGTCGCTGCTTTTGCAAGAGAAGGATCTGTCGAAAATTAACAATTCACAAATGCAGCCAGTATCGATAATTGGTCGGCGATGAAACCGAGTGATGCTGGCCATGGCGAAAATTCTTCACCCAACCCGTGCCTTGAGCAGGCGCTGACTCCAGCTGTACAGAACGAGAGAGTGCAATCAAGGCTGCCAAACTCAGCCCTCGACCAGCCTCCTTGCTGCTCCACTGCCTTCAACTTGCTTATCCTTTCTAATGCCATCATATGATTAAAGAAGGAAAGCGTATTCAATGAGGTTTATTCCCTTTTTGTTAGATTAATTCTCAATTCACCTCAATATAGATTTTAAAAGCATTAAACCCGCTGTAGGCCAAAAAAAATTCGACCATCCTTCATCAGACCATAAGCTGCTTATAAAAATCGGTGCAAATTTTTTTGGCGTAAACTCTGAAACTACTTTTTAAATACGTTCAAGACAGCAGCAACCTCTGACCCAGGTGAGCCGCCTGCTCCGTGGGCACTCCGCCTCCGTTGTCCACCACCTGCACCCGAAGCTCGCCCACAAACTCAACCAAACCCCTTCCTTAGATCGGCAGAATTCGACTCTACCCAGGAGAACCTGGATTCGAACAGCGATGGCATTGGCTCCAGCCTCCAGTGCATTCTCCACCAGTCGAATGACTGCCTCTGTGAGACTGCCTATATCCTGCTCTGCTGACAGTGCTTGGCCCAAGGTTGCTGGCAGTCTTTTCATCATTGCCCATCCAAATAGAGCTGGCTGTGTTTGAGTTTGGAGCTCTGAGTTGTGAGCCCTTTGTGTCTGCGCTAGGAATGCCAGCTAGGAATTGCGCGAAAGGGAATGCGTTTTTGAGTTACGAAGCCAAAACTCCAAGGAAGATGCGAGAAATTGAATCACGTGAAGGCATTGAGGTCTGAAAGCTGGAATCACGCATCCTGCTTGACTTGCCGATTAAATATTCACTGACACAACTGGGAATGCAGAACATGAAAAGTTTTTAACTTGAATAAAAGTGAAGCTAAACTAGCCAGAGCAGCGTGGATAGGAATAAGCAAGGCACGCTTGGGCTGGCTTGAGCCGACAGGATTCGGAACGAGGTTAGCATTATCAGAAACGACCACCTCAGGTTTAAAGAGCCAACAAGCTTAAAGCCAGTTCAATCATCAAACAGCAAGTTAGCTCATGTGAGCATGGGAGTACTAGAATAAAGCTGGACTGTACGGAAGGGTTCAAGAAACGGTCACCTCAGATTTACCCAGCCAACAAGCCTAAAGCTAAGCTGGCAAAAGTTCAATCATCAAACAGCAAGTTCAGACGAGCATGGGAGTAGGAGAACAAAGCTGGGCTGTACGGGAGGGTTCAAGAGCGGCATAAAAAGGTCAAAGAAAGGGCGGGTACTGGGTGCTGGCTGCTTTGGGCAGGCTCATGCCGGGACTGAGGAAGAGCAGGCGCGGCACTCGCGAGGAGAGGGCCGGGAGGCGCCAGATGTTGGCCACCGATTCCCTCTGTGCTGCCGCTGCCGCTCGCGTCCCCGACTCCAGGATGGCCAGGTAGAGGCCCAGCACTGGACTGCCCTCCGCCACCACCAACAGCCCCGTCAACAGCAGCACTCCCAGCAGTTGCATTGGATCGGAGGACTGAGCGGGGTATTCTGGACAAGGACTGACCAGTGGACTGCCTTAGGGGCTGGTATTTATAGGGCAATAAGCCCTGAGGCCCTTTATGGCGCCTGGAAAGGTTAAGCGAGCAAGGGAAAAGAGAGTGGCGATGAGTAAGTTGTTGACTTGCGCTGGCCACGTGCAGACAGAGGTGTTCCAAGGCCTGGCCTGCCTAGGCACGCGATCGGAGGCTGTTTTTGGCCATGTGATATCAGGATAAGTCTCTAGAGGCGGGTTAATCTTGTGCACGAGCATCGCTCAAGTCCGACATAAGCAGTGATTCTATGAATTTGTAGGATTGCTGGGATAGACAGGGCAGATGGGAAGTTGACCAGCGGCGCATCCGTTCTCACTCCGTCTCCACCTCCTCTGCAACTGGAACTTTTATTTCAAAGCTACTGGATATGTGCATGCAGAAAAGTGGCAGGCAGCTGCATTGGGTGCGGATAAAAGCAAAAGTTAGCAGCGCGGCCCCCTTTACTCACATCAATCGCTAATGGGCTTATGGCGGATGTAGGTGGCCGAATGCGCCCTGAAAACAAGCCTTAGCGTGCTAGGCTTGAGGGATCAAACCAAGTTGGATTTTACTAGCGCCCATAAAATGATATTTATTTAAGCCATGGAGCTTTCCCGCAATACGCTCAGAGAAAACTAAACAATTTCCGACAGGTACATTACTGGTGAAAGTTTTTAGAGTTGGTTTATAATGAGTCTTGCCTGACCATGACTTCATTTACACCACCTGAAGTAATTAAAACGCAAATAATTATTTTTAAGCAGGCGCTGGAAAGTTCAGCCAAATTTTCTAATGAATTTTACAAAAATCAACAATTTTAAAATTTCCTGCAAAATATATTTTTAGAAATTTTAATTTTTGTCGACTGCAGAATAAATGCCAACCAGGCAGAGGAGTGGAGGCGGGGAAGTGGCGCGGGCTGGTCCGAATGGCGATGAGCTGGTGCTGCTGTGGGCGATAGGGCGGAGGGACGGGAGTGGCGGACAGGGAGCGTCGCATGGGGGCCATGCCCGGGGCAGCCTGGAAAGGTAGGGGAGGAGGGTGGCGTCACGAAGAGACTCCGGCTGCTTACTCGCGACGTCAGCGAGCGGAAGGAGCCTGCCAGCATGGAGCGCACTGCGCCTGCCCTGCCTTGCAAAATTTTAAACAAATTTTTGAACAAATTTTTTAAAAATGTTTTTTAAAAAATTGTTTTAATGAAATTTAAAAAAAAACTATTTTTAAATCAATTTTATAAAATCTGTCTATAACTTTATCAGTGTGAGTTCCAAGGCGGTGGAAGGAAGTGGAAGAGTAGGCGAACCAACGATTCCATTGCGTAGGACGAGGCGAGTGGAGCGAGGCAGTTGGGGCGAGTCCGCGGCAGCCGAAGTGCTGGGGCCAACTCGTCCAGTACAGCCGCCGCAGCCTCGCTTTGACTCCGCCGATCGCTGCCTGCCCAAACATCCCAGTCCAGAAGGGGGAGGGGGTAAAAAGGAGCATGAAAGTGGTGTTTGACAGGAAAGAAAGCTCCTTGCGGTGAAGCGGCGAATTTGCGTTGAGGAGGTACAAGGGAAGGAGGAGGTCAGCACCGATTGAATCTGGCCCGGCGTCGATATTTTGGATTGTCCGATAGACGTCCAAGGCGGTGCAGGAGGCAAAAGATCATAGCAGCGGCCAGCAGAGCCAAGCCACAAATGAGCAGGATGGAGAGAAGCAGGATTGAACTGAGCCCCTCATCCTCCTCTTTCCCCTCGCTTGGAGTCTCTTTCGGAGCAACACTGCTGGCTTTTGACACAAAAACGTTCCAGAAGCCATTTGCGCTCGCTTCCAATGCCATGAGAAAGAGCAGGGAAGGAAAAGATGAGAAGGAAGGACGGAGCAAAGAAGCGGCTACTATAAGCGACTTAGGCGCGCTCGGGTGCGGAGAATCAGAGGCAAACGAGCCTCCTGGGAGGAGAACGCGATTTGGCAAGGTCTCCGTGGGCAATCAGTCATAGTGGAAGCGGAGTTGTTGCTGTTGCGCGTGCCTTTTGGGCGTGTAAGTTTGCTAGTGCCGTTTTTTATTTTTTTTATAAGAAAAGCGTGGTTTTGATTCTATGAAATTGCTGAGGTTTGGGATGACAATAGAATCAGGAATGCAAAATTCGAACAAACAGGGTGCTTGTGAGTTTCAAAAACTGGGTGCTTGAGTAAAATAAAAGAGTGAAACCGGCTAATTATTGAAGGTCTAAGATATTTTACAAAATGGCGGGAAGCAAAGAAATCATGAAATTGCAAAACGGTCGAAAGCAAATGAATGTGCATTTGCTTATTAGCAATGGAAATTTTTGCTCCATACTAAACAACAATGGTAAATAGATGCTGGTCTTCCTTAATCATTCAGAGGTGTTAGCTTCGCAATTAAAAATTTTATTTTATTTCATATTCTCCAGGTGAATTTTTTTAGCTTTCGATCCAGTCAGCCAACTGCTTAATTGGTCGGTAATCGTCAAATATATATCATACCAGCTGTCATGCAGAAATTTTTCGAGAAAAGCAAAAATGCTTACGCTACTGCTGCTGTTTGTGGTGCTTAGCATGGGAAACTGCCTAACCAGCTCACTCAGCTCATATTACCTCAAAGGCGACGAAGTTGGCTCTGGGCGTCAGATTCGAAGCCTTTCCCTGCTTGGGAACAGACATCGTAAAAATTCCCATTGCAAAGGCTTCAGAATCACCTCTTTTTTAAAACCATAGCACATAGAATGACAAACAGATGTAATCTCGAGTGTTCATCGCATGCTTTGCACTGGGTTGCTATAATGGAACTTAATTTCAGCCAGTTTGTCTCTGCCATCTGTACGCTACGGGAAAAGAAAAGTAGCAGAAGTGTTTGAGAAGATTAAAGAACATTAGTTCTGTCTTTCGTTTGAAACGAGAAAAACGAGACATGTTCACCATCTCTCCGCCAAGACTAAACTTGCCATCAAAATATTTCTTGTTTTTTGCAAAGTATATAATAAATTGATCAATTTCATCATTACATTTGTCCTAATTTTTTGCCTTTTGCAATGCTCATTTTTGAAATCTATAAAAAATAATTTACCCTAACATTTGTTTAACGGACAAAAGAGCAAGAAAAAGGATGTGTGCCTGAAGCGTTTAGTCTGGCAGTGATAGACACCACAATTGCCCGCTCTCAAGCAAGGCTTACAGCTCAGGAGTCACTCATTCGACTGAAGCAGCCGAGAAACATGAAGATCTGCCTCCTCCTCCTCTTCGCCCTAGCCCAGGTCAGGTCTCATCCAGCAAGACTCAGGGGCTGAGCTCCTCCTTTTCCAGGTGGTCCTAGGCCAGTTCCAAGGCGGCTTTGGCCGCGGTCGGTTCCCAGGCGGTCGCGGCACCCCGGACGTCTGTCTAGTGACGCTGCGCGACAACCGCCACCTCTGCTTCCGTCCATTCTTCCGCTGGTACATCAGCTTCTCTTTCATTATCCTATCGGTCACTCCAATCCCACTTCTGGGGAAGGGCTTCAGGGAGGAGTTGGGGGGGGGGGGCTAAGAGGGTTGGCGGTGCAAAAAAGACACAGAGTGCAGGACCTATGACGTGAGCCTAGGCGCGTGCCGTCGCACCCGTTTCCCCGTCTGCCCCGGCGGCTTCAACAACTGGAACAGCGCCAACCAGTGCGAGCGGATCTGCGCTGGCGGTGGTTTCGGTTGTCGCCCATTCTGTCATCCTCTTTCTTGCCCAAGCAGTGATGCAAGCTCAGCTCGCATCAACTGCTTGCAGGAGAAAGGGAAAACTGGCCGATAGAATGATGAGCGTGGATTGCAGGCGGCCCACTGCCTGCGCCAGCAGCCTTCATTCCCGGTTAACCCTTTTGTGCACAAATTTCATCCAGCAAACTTCACTTGCGTCATCCAAAGGCTTATTTTATCTTTGGAGAATATGTAGTCATGAAAAGCAGGAAACTAAGCGGCGGATAATAGCATCGGGAGTGTAGACGATTGGGATGTATATTGCGAAAAAATGATTGTGGAGCAAAGAAAAGGAAAGAAATAGTGAGTAAAAGGACCTTGACAGGCGGAATAGCGGCACCTGCCTCGGTGCCCACCGGAAACTTCCAGGGCACCCAGTTTGCCAATCCCAGGAACAGGAACACCAACAGCGGCAAATGAGCCTTGTCCTTTCTGCTTTACCTGGCTTCAGCTCTTATTGCTTAGCTGTCTGCATAAAGGCAACGAGGATAAATGGGAGAAAAGTGCGGCAGTCTTGGGCAAAATTGAAACAATTTGAAATTGATGCAAATTAAAAGCAAAAGCTTTCTATGGAAGCTGTGGAAGAAAACTAATTTTCTTCTGAAATGGCATGGGTTTTAGTGGCCCATTGCATAAGCTGCATAGCGAGCATGTCAGCTTGTACATCGCCAAAAATGCACATTCACACATCACGCATAAGTTTTTCATCTAGTATAACGAAAGCATTTCACTCTTTCTCAAGGACTGTGCTGTGATTTGCTGTGAATTGGCTAGAACCCGCCGAAAACAGCTGCGTTCACTTACTTCCCGTTGTTGGTGGTATATTTTGCAAAAACGTGCATGGCATATCAGTTTTAGAAAAGCTCAGGAAGCATCAGGCCATTCCGGCAAAGAAGGATCAAGGATGTGGTTTCTTAGGATGATGATGGGCTGGGTGCTGGTGTTGTCCTGGATTTCGTAGACTGTGGCGGTGTTGAATGTGATTCGGACGTTTGTGGAGTCCAGAATCATGACGATGATGATGGACCTCGTGTCCTTGGCTTGGTCTCCCGTGAAGGAAATGTACATGATGCGGCCGTTTGTACTGGTGACGATGGCGCAATTTGTTGGGATGATGATGTTGGATTTCAGCGGGTCGTTTGTGGTGGTGTTGTTTCGGTTTGCGAATCCGGTGATGGATTTTATTGGGTTGCTTGTGTATTCGGTGACTTGATTTTAAAAAGTGGTGATATATATTTTTAGGATGCTTGTGGAGCCGTCGATTTGCTTTGCTGGGGTGGTGATGGATTTTATGAGGACGTTTGCGGAGCATTTTTGTGCGGCGATGGTGGAAGTTTTTAGGTCGTGTGTGGAATTTTCGGCTCGATTTAAAATGAATATTTTTAGGATGCTTGTGCAACCGACGATAGAACTGGGTTGGGCGTTTGTGGTATCCTCGATGGTGTTGGATTGGACGTTGACGGAACTTTTTCGGTCGTTTGTGGTGCTTTCTATTTGTCTTGCTTAGTCGGTGATGGATCTTTTTAGGTCGTTTATGTCGTCCGTGAATGAGCTTCTTAAGATGATGATGGCGATTTTTAGGTCGTTTATGGGATTTCTGTTTCATTTTAGTTTGGTGATGGGTCTTTTTGGGCAGCTTGTGAGGCTCATCTTGTTCTACCCGTTCGCCAGTTGGCTGAGGCTGCTGGACTGAAGACGGCGAAGATGGCTGGGCCTGGCTGCTCGACGACAAAGACGCCCCAGAAGGAAGAGCAGATGTAAGCGTCGTTGATTGACTACCGGATGGAGGATGAGGAATTGATGAATGTGTAGTTGAGCTTGATTGGTGTTGATCTGAGGGTGCATTTGAAGCTGGCTCCGTAGACGGTTCGGGCTTTGAAGAAGGTGTCGTTTGGCTGATATCCACTATGGTTGGCTGGCTTGTAGACTGCCGACCATCGGCAGTTGTTTCTGTTTTCGACTGGTCTTCAATTGTAGGCGGAGTAGACTGAGTTCCATCCGAAGGCGGGGTTTCCGTCTCACTCCTGCAATTTTCGCCTAGGATGCGATTGGAGAAAAGAGGCAGCTAAGAACAAAGCCTAGCCCTTGTTGGTCGCTTTGAGAAGGAGCTTGCGGCCCATCCTCAGCGCTGCCACCCTTAGATGCTCTGCAAATCGAGTTAAAGATTGCCTTAAAGATTGACACACACTTGTGACTCAAAAACTAAAACTATTACTGTTAAAAATTTCCGACTATAAACGGCTAGCTGCGTTTAAGATTTTGTTCAAACTCTATACACTCTAATTGAAGAAGTTAAAGTAATTACATTTAGCTACAAACCATAAAATCTTGCTCCCAAGAATCGACGTTCCGGGGTTACACCTATGTATGGCTCAGTAGTCCCCCCATTTCTTTCAATTTTGTTTCTTTAGCCGTACTTGAAAGATACACAAAAATTTTTGCAAAACAAAAATTATGAACGTGTATTAGCATGGAAGAAAAATAAGTGGTAATTAACCCGTGTCCAAGCTCTTCGAGGGAAGACGGCTGTTTTTTGTCCTCAGCAGCTGCTTCATCAGCTTCCTCGGGCCTACTGAAACAGCGTTTTTCAGGTTTGTTTTAAAAAGTCTTACTTCGCTTCGTTTTCTGGTATCTCAGAGTCAGCCTTGCCACCTGAAGACTCTTCGCCTTCTAAACCAGTCGCATCATCTTCGCCATAATCATTGTTATCCCTGTAAAAGCAGTTTTTGTGTTTTTTCGTTTCGTTTCAAACATCAAAACCCCGCGTCAGTTTCTGAGATTTCAGACTGGGCACCACTACTGGAACTCCCTTCACCATTTTCAGCAGCTGCATGATCATCGCCATAATCGTCGTCATCCCTGTAAAAGTAGTTTTTGGGATTTTTCGTTTCGTTTCAATCATCAAAACCTCGCGTCCGTTTCTGAGCTCTCAGGTTGTGCACCACTACTCGAGCTCCCATCACCATTTTCAGCAGCTGCATCATCTTCGTCATAATCATCGTCATCCCTGTAAAAGAAGTATTTGGGTTTTTGTTACATTACAGAAATCAAAACCCCGCGTCAGTTTCTGAGCTCTCGGATTGGGCACCACTACTCGAACTCCCTTCACCATTTTCAGCAGTTGCATCATCTTCGCCATAATCATCGTCATCCCTGTAAAATAAGTTTTTGGGTTTTTGTTACATTTCAGAAATCAAAACTCCGCGTCAGTTTCTGAGCTCTCAGATTGGGCACCACTACTTGAACTCCCTTCACCATTTTCAGCAGCTGCATCATCTTCGCCATAATCATTGTCACCCCTGTAAAAGCAGTGTTTGGGATTTTTCGTTTCGTTTCAAACATCAAAACCCCGCGTCAGTTTCTGAGCTCTCAGATTGGGCACCACTACTTGAACTCCCTCCCGCATTTTCAACTGCTGCATCATCTTCGCCATAATCATCGTCATCCCTGTAAAAGCATTGTTTGGGATTTTTCATTTCGTTCCAAACATCAAAACCCCGCGTCAGTTTCTGAGCTCTCAGATTGGGCACCACTA
The DNA here is from genome assembly GCA_030248095.1 of Ptycholaimellus sp. GST1_10. Taxonomy (NCBI): domain Eukaryota; kingdom Metazoa; phylum Nematoda; class Chromadorea; order Chromadorida; family Chromadoridae; genus Ptycholaimellus; species Ptycholaimellus sp. GST1_10. The sequence continues at coordinate 164,221 of JASANA010006888.1, forward strand.
CTTGAACTCCCTCCCGCATTTTCAACTGCTGCATCATCTTCGCCATAATCATCGTCATCCCTGTAAAAGCAGTGTTTGCTTTTTTGGTTTTTTGAAGATATAATACCCTTTGCTGGTTTCTGAGCCTTCAGATTGAGCGTCACCACCTGAAATGTCTTCACTGTGTCCTGCAGCTACGCCATCCTCGCCATAATCAACATCATCCCTGTCAAAGTAAGGTTTGCTTTAGGTTCATCGTTGGAATCATAACCCCGAATTGGTTCCTGAGTTCTCGGAGTTCGTATCGCCATCTAAATTCGCACCGCCTTCTACAGCAGCTGCATCATTTTCGTCGCCAGCGTCATCACCATTCCTAACTTTTAAGTCTTGCTTTTAGGTTGATTTGATAACATAAAACCCCATGTTGGTGTCTGAAATTTCAGACGTGTTCTTCTCTTCGTCCTCTGCAGCAGAAGGATTAGACTCCCCCATCTGCCTGTAAAAAGCGCTTGTTTCAGAGTAGAAGAAAAGCCGACTCTGAAGAAGTTTTTGGCTCTTCAGATTGAGCTGCGTCCTCTGCTCTGCGTTCTTGTCGGCAGCTGAGTCAATGTCGTCAACATTGCTCCCTTGCCTATTGAGCCCCTGATGGTCTTTTTACGTTCCTTTGGTGAAACGTAGTCAACTCTAAATGTGTGTCAAGCGATAAATCTGTTTGTATCAGTTTGCCTCTGAGCCGTTGTTGAAGCAAAAGTACATGTAGACGAATTTTAATCTTATTACGTGTGCTAATTGGCTAAGATGTAGCACTACCGTAACAGCTGGAATTAAAACGAAATCGAAACTTGGATTCGTCTTGAGCTAGGCATTGGTGAAAGCAAAAGGTTAGAAGCCAGCAGAGAAAAATTTTAGAACGCATGAAAAACAATTTTTTTTAAATGATCTCGGTGCTGCTTTGTTTGCTGTCTGTTTGCGATACGGATTCTTCCAGTCTAAGTATCTGAATTAAATCCAGCCACAATCTAACCATTTAGTCGTTTCAGCTTAAAAACCTTTTGCTTTATTGTTATCGCCTATTTTTTGAAACTTTTTTTTCTCCTTTTTGTCGTTAAGTTTTAACCTCTATCCTCGCAAGACCAGCTATAAATTACTGCCCAACAGTGACTGTAAGGAGGCCTAGGATCGTTGAATAGGCAAGAAAGACAGCTGATCACAGAGCAGAGTTCAAAGATTTGTGATGGTTCTGGAGACATGCGGTGGGTGTGAGGTAAGGTGGATGGTGGCGAACTCGACGCGACGAGGCATGGACTGGCGCATGAGCGGGGAGGCGGAGGAGTCTTGGCTGGTGATGGAGGGCGTGGAGGGGGAGGGCGGCGAGGGCGGCCCCACCCTGTCCACCAGGTAGAGCGACGTCATCGTTCGCGATCTCCGCCGACCGAAGGCCTCCAAAAGCAGCAACGTTTCAGCGGTAGCGCCGAATTCCAGCAATTTCAATTGGAAATTATGTTACCATCTGGAACAGTACCATATCGCGTAACCATAGGTTCAAAAGGAGAAATGGTTAATCGAATTTATTGATGAGCGGATTTGACCCTATGTCGAAACGAAACATAAAAACAGGGAGTAACAGGGTTTAAGGGTCCAGACTCAATGCGCTCCAGACCCGGCTCCGTACGACAGCTGAGGCTGGTGGCAGGGCGACATTGGCCGTTCTACCAAATCGGTTGGGTTATTTCCTCTCTTGCTTCGTTTTGAGGCTAGTTCTCACTGCCACGGGGTGTTGCTCGTGGCTGCCCAGACTGAGCAGGCGATGGTGGCAGAAGCGACAGGAGCTGCCCAGCGCCACGTACACGAACGGGTTCACCATCGAGGAAAGCGTGGAGAACAGGGTGCTGTAATTTAGCAATGAAAACATTTTTGCGCGGCCGAAGGCCGCCTGCCGCGGAGGGCAGGGCAGTCAGAGCTCCGGAGGCCGGAGGGCATGGGTGCGGAGGCCCCGGAGCGTAGCCTAGCATGCGAAGCATGCTAGGCGAAGCGTAGGGGCCGTAGCACCCGTGCCCGGAGGCCGGAGGAGCTCTGGCGCCCTGCCCGAAGCGGCGGGCGGCCAAGGCCAGCTTAAGCAGTTACCCCATTTTTGTGTCCGTCTGTCCGCATATATATCTTATATAATACGCGTGATGCCATTTTTGGGGGTGCCTCGGCGCCACCTGGATTCTTGACTTATCCTGGCATATGATAGCTCTACGTATCGGTATTGAGAAATTATTTAATAATTTTTGGGGCGCGCTGTGCAGTGGTAATGTTGAAAATATGAAAAAATCGAAAACGTGCGCATTTTTGGCATTTTTGGGCTTTTTTTGACTTCAAAACTTCATAGCTCCTCCATTTTTTAACTTTCTTTGTCGGACTTTTTTTTAAATTAAAGCTTCAACAATTCTACTTAAAATCCATTGTTTAATTTACAACGTTTTCAGTAAAATATTTGGAAAAAAATGGATTGAGTGATGTCAATTTTTCGATTTCTTGCCCACCCAGGAGTCTGATGTTTTTGGGATAAATCAAATAATTCTTCAAGGCAAGGTTACGTCACCACAATCCCAGTCAATGTTATATTCGTTGACCTAGAGAGATTTCATGCATCAAGTTTTTGAGTTCTTAGAGCTGCTTAGACTAAAGATGCTTTTAAAAACGTGGCTCTCTTATTCTCCTCAAAGTTGAGTTTTCAACTGTGAATATATCTTATTATATCATTTTTCTGAAAGGTTAATATGTTTATGGAAGATTTTAAGGAATGCAATTGGTTGCGTAACTTTAACTTAAGGTGGCCGCGCGAAGCGCGGCCACTGACCCATATTACTAGTATATATATATATATGTCTGTCCCGGGCCCGTACTCCGCGGTTTTTCAATGAAATTGGCTAATTTTTTGCATGAAGGTCCGCCTGGGTGGTATCTCCAGGCCATTTTTTGCGATGGACGTAATTTTTCGATTTTTGCCCAAAACTCAATTTTTTGATGTTTCAAAATATGAAAATTCATAAATCACTGGTTTTTCAATGAAATTAGCTGAATTTTGGCAGGTACATCCGTCAAAGTAATATCTTGAAGCTGGCAAAAGGAATTTTCGAAATAATTATTATATCTTGATTTATAGACAAAAACCCAAAATCTTGATGTTTCAAAAATTTGAACATGCATAAATCCATTGTTTTTCAATGAAATCAGCTAATTTTTGGCAGGTACATCCATCAAAGTAATATCTTAAAGCTGGCAAAAGGATTTATTGAAATATTTATTTTATCTTGATTTATAGACAAAAACCCAAAATCTTGATGTTTCAAAAATTTGAACATGCATAAATCCATTGTTTTTCAATGAAATCAGCTAATTTTTGGCAGGTACGTATCAACCATGCGAATTGAAAAGTTTTGTAACGTAGCTAGTGGTTATTACTTGTACTGGAACAAAGGCCGCGCATCTTGGCGATAGCCGATAATACCTTGTTTTCGAATCTGTATTTCTGTATCTGTATTCTGATTTACGTTTTATACTTTCCCATCAATCCCTAATTTATAATTTCCCACATTTATAATTTCAAAATGCCAAAAACACAAATATAAAGCATATGGAAATCATGTGCTTGCAATAGCTTTTTAAGACGTATTGAACGATGAAGATTTGCGTAAGAGGTTGCTGTGGCAGCATTTGGCTAAATCTGGCAAATATGGAAAACATAAGCAGCAAAGGTGACAATTTTAACCTGGCAGCCCCGATAAGTGGATCATAGTGTTCGGAGGTGAGTTCCAGGCCGGCCAGATAGTGTAGGACTTTGTTGAGCATCTCATAGAGGAAGGTGGTGTGGAAGAAGAGGAAGAGGCTCACGATCACCACGATCGTCAGCGCCGCCCGCGTCTCCCGGTTCGGATAGGCGCTCTCCTTCCGTACAGCACTGCGAGCCTGCCCTTTCCACCTCACTCACTGCAGGAGACTGGGGCTAAGGAAGCAAAGAACCCTGCAGAGGGCGGCGATGATGAGTCCGTTGAGGGTGGTGAGGGTGAGGAAGGGGAGGAGGTTGAAGAGGAGGGTGTTGGCGATGCCGTAGTAGAGGATGTAGTAGGCCTTGGAGTGGTCCAGCCAGGTGGGCACTGCCAGCACTGCCCCGGACCTCATTCTGCAACCATCCTAGCCCCTACAAGGTTTTCAGGAAGGAAAGGGATGAAGAAAGAACAGAATGTAGGTCTGCTCGGCGTAGGTGGGGGAGCGGAAGAGGATGGAGGCGGCGAGGACGGCGGCGATCATCCAGAGCACTCGGCCTCGCGTGTCGTGCACGTGGGAGTGCAGCGGGTGAGAAATTTTCCAGTACCTAGAAGAGATTGGGCGGTTGAAACTGGATGAGGAAATTATTGAATTCTTGTCATTGTGTTGATGTCTTGCTGAAATCTTGCAATCTTGCCTGATATGTCATGCGGCTTAAGTCTCATCACAAACAAATAAAGTGTGTTTTTGTGCTTTTCAGGTTTGTTTATGTGGTTTTTATTGGGGTGGGTGTTTCGTGCACACCAGTTGTAGTAACCACTCTCTCAATCCCTTACCAAAACAGAAAATATGCTTTAAAAATGGTCTGAACGGATGAACTGGGTTTAAATTTAGTTTCGGACGTGTAGCTCAGATATAGCTTTAAGTCAAAATTATCAAGTGATACGCAGTAGACAACGTTTACAGTTTATCAACGTTTAATACCATCTCAAAGAAATGCTTCAAAACAAGTTGCTTGACTCACTACTTTTTTCAAACCCAACATAAGCCCGAGACAATCTTAAGCCTCATTTTTTGAACAATCTTTCTTGCTATCATGATTCATTCCTAAGCGGCATTTAGCATGTTTTCTCAGCTGGTTTCTTAGCAAGAAAAGCGAAAATCAAGGGCTACTCTCACCTGATTAAAAGAAAGTGCAAAAAATGACCAGAAATCGACTAGCAATTTTCCCGCTTCGAAGAATTGAGCATTCGAAAGACTTCCAACTATGGAGAATGCAAGAATAAGAACTATTGGATCGGTTGAAAATGCAGTGAATTAAAACCATATATGCAAAGCTAAACTCTTCTCAATATCATATTTATTCTGTATGACCAAACTTGCTCTCTTTCACTTTCTCATGCGCAAGGAACAGAAGCCAAGGGAAGACCTATGTAGAGTGATGAGAACGACGAGCCACATGTGGGCAGTATCCGCAGTGGCCGAGCTCTTCTCCAGACCGTGGAAGAGGAAGCGACGGTAGCGGGAGCAGATCTGAACAGTGGAAGAGTGGAGGGGCTGGGAAGGAGAGAAACAATGAACAGGGTACCTGCAGGGCAGCATACTGACCCAGGTCACAGAGCGGCCCCAGGGCGGGCGGGATGCTGAAGACCAGCTGGAGGATGTTCAGCAGCGACAGAGCTTGCAGGAAGATTCTGCAGGCCACTCCAGAATAAAAGGTTTTGAACAATTATCATCGCAATGAGTTCGCATTACTAAGCCTTGTTTTCATTTGCTTTCCCCTCAACGTTTGAAACATTCCAATGATGTTCAGACATTTTAGCTTGCTTGGAAGAATAAGAAATAGTTAATTGATTCTGATGTCACTAAGCTGTTCCATCAACTACTATTACCTCAACGCTTATATCTTTTCGTTGCTCTTGCCAATAAGTTCGCACAGAAGAACAGGAAAGAGCAATGGTCGGATTGATCTCGCTATCGACTGGTCAGTGTTGCTGAATATGTCCGAAACATTGCAAGCAGAATAAACCGAATGGTGGAGTTCTTCTGACCGCGCAGGTGTATGTAGGCGAGGGCAAGGAGGTTGAAGAAGATGCCCAGGATGCAGACGGGGATGATGCCGTAGATCTTCACCCGGAACACCGTCCAGTAGACACTCACCGAGGCGTTGCTCAGCTCCTCCATCCTTCAATCCCTCTTCTCCAACCCTCCTTCCACAATCTCCCACTCAGCACTTACAACGGTCCATTTCCAGGCATCTCTCCCGGCACCTCTCAGCTTTCCTCCGTCTAGGGTTCAGGCCTAGTGAAGCCCTCTAATCCCTCTCACAAGGGCTGGGGGGGGCCACTAATTAGGGCGGGCGAGAGTAGGTGCATGTTTTTGCCGCAAAGCAGGCTTCTGCGGGAAAGAGGGGGGAGGGCGCATAAGAAGTCCGCAAGAGAGCAAGCAAAAGGTGGATGGAGGAGGTGAAGGGAGGGAGATGCGCGAAAATGGAGACGGCAAATTGGAGGCGTCTGAGCAGGGCTAGGCCAACCGAGGTGGACCACCCGGCCAGGGGCGCCCGCCGTCAGTCATGGCTGAAGAAGACTGCTGCTTTTCCCTTCCGCCTTCTTGCACCTCAGCCTCGAAGAATGAGCCTCCTCAATGGAGCTGGAGACCGTTGATTGACAGGTGTGCTCTGAAAAATAGGAGGGACTGTGAGATCAACAAGAGGCAATAATCGATGCATGAAAATATTATTGACAGTTATATCGATTGGAATCGATTATATGGATTAAAAGATGCAAAAATCGGCATTTGCAGCATTTTTTGAGCCATCTTTGGCGGGCTGTAATGGCTAGGCTGGCTCTAATTGCCCTGGGCGTCTATGATTGCGCTTAGGGCATTTTTTCTGGTGCACACTTAGCCTGTGTGTTATTTGCGGCAAAAACTTGCAGACGCGGAAAAAGACGGTACTCTGAAATCTCATAATTAAATCAGGCTCCGGAAAAAAGGGGAGGTGCCAAAGCTTGTTTGAAGGGCCCGTTTGGCACGTTGTGCGAGTCAAACAAGCGCCCTTGCCTTGTAGGATCAGGGTCAGCGTGCATGGCTGACCTCCAAGGGTGCTTCATAGGGTTCCAATTCCCTCCAGGATTTCTTCGGCTCATTCGGAAGGCCAAGTACCATGGAAATTCCCGAGCCCGAAGGGTAAGACTCTTCGTTTGGAACGATGGAATGCTTTTGATTTGCATGAACGCAAAAAAGTGGCTATGTGAAAGAAAAACTTTCTTGATAGGTCAGCCTTCAAATTGAACCCCACTGCTCTGAACAAGCAGCCTGAGGAGGTATTCGACATCGTGCATAAACTGGGCGAAGGGTTTGTCCGATGATTGTTGTGAGTTAGTATATCGGATGATGGTTTGAAGGTCCTATGGAGCTGTCTACAAGGCCGTGGAGAAGGAGAGTGGAGAGATTGTGGCCATCAAGCAGGTCCCTGTGGACACCGATCTTCAAGTGCATATTTTGAGCTCCATTCCAGTGAACTTGACGGAAACCTGGTCCTTCTTTTGAGGACATAATCAAGGAGATCAGCATCATGCAGCAGTGCAACAGCCCCTACGTCGTCAAGTACTACGGCTCCTACTTCAAAAACTCCGACCTTTGGGTGCGCCTTTCAAATGAACATCATTCAGCCGATTCAACTGAAATATCCTTGTCCACTGGTCAGATTGTGATGGAGTACTGCGGCGGGGGTTCTGTTTCGGATCTGATGCGACTGAGAAAAGCGACATTGAAAGAGGCAAACATCGCCACCATCCTCCGGGACACTCTCAAAGGTTCCAACCCGCGTTCTCACTCGTCTTGCATCTGCTAACCAGAGAAATATTGTCAGGCTTGCAGTATCTACACGCTAGGCGAAAGATTCATAGAGATGTCAAGGTTTTGCTTCCATTTTTTCAAGGCTATGAACAAATTAGAATATTCGGGATATTTGTCAAAATAAAATTGTTAAATTTGTTGTGAATTGTGATGTATTGGTCAGCCATAAATTTGCCATAACAAAGAAACACATTTCTTACTTGTAAAATCTGAAGAATTAAGTATTTATCTTTGGTTCAATCATTCAGCCTCAAATGATGGTTTGCCAGAGTTTGATGAGAGTCTAGTGAGTCATAGCTGGAGATGCAGGATTTTTACCACAAAGTGAGCTTTTAGGCAGGGAACATCCTGCTGAACAGCGTGGGGTACGCAAAGCTGGCCGATTTCGGCGTGGCAGGTCAGCTGACGGACACGATGGCCAAACGGAACACCGTCATTGGCACCGTTGCCCCTCTTCTCCTCAGCCATTGCTAGGGACTAGGAGAGTAGATGAATTGACAGCCGTTCTGGATGGGCCCCGAGGTGATCCAGGAGCTGGGCTACGATACCAAGGCCGACCTTTGGTCTCTCGGCATCACCGCCCTGGAGATGGCCGAGGGAAAACCGCCCTACGCCGACATCCATCCCATGAGGGTATGCTTACCTCGCCTTGTCTTTGACGCATGTTACGTCCTCTCTCCTCTTATCGCGCATTAGCTTAATGATAAACACTAGCTTGAATTCCTGCCCTACTATTCCTATTTTATCTCTCCTATTCTTCCAGACCCAACTCCAAATTCACCCTGCCTGAAATGTGAGTAGAATAAGTTGGGGGTTGACAGGCGATCTTCATGATCCCCACGAAGCCGCCGCCGACCCTGAAGGCGCCGGACGAGTGGAGCGGGCAATTCCGCCACTTCCTCAGCCTCTGCCTCGTCAAGAACCCTGCCGAGCGAGCGGCCGCCACCCAACTCCTCGAGGTTTCAGCCTCAATGCCGCACCTTCTGCACTCAATCAATCAATCAATAAAGAGGATGTCATTTTGAGCTGGAGTTCATCACGAAAGCCCCGCAGCCGGAGTCACTGCAGCCGTTTATCGAGGAGGCCCTGGCCGTTGCTGCTAGCAAGCTGAACGAAAAAAGCTCAGACATCGAGGTTAGTGCATACACTTTTCTTGGCACCGCAATTACACAGAATTGAAACAAGCAATAAATAGAATGATGAATTTATCACTCCTCACAAGTGATTGTTACTAAGTCGTAAAAGAAGGCACCTCATTATTGAAGTGATCGATAGGCTTGCTTGTTTTTTAGACTAGCTGAAACATCGAATAATTGGGTAAAGACTGTGAACTGTTTTGGATAAGAAGCGTTTGCTTGAAGGAAGGGGATACGGGAACGATGGTGCAAGGAGGAGAAGGGACGCTGGTGCCCGGCGGGGAGGACGAAAGCACGCTGTCCAGCGCCGCCGACGCCGCCACCATGCAGTCTGCGGCCAGCATGAAAAGTTCCTTTTTCATTAGTTGAATTTTTGCAAAGAGTCTTAACTAACTTCAATTTTGTGCTTCTTGTCTGCTCTGGTAGTTGAAGGTCAGAGGTTGTGCTTGCAGAATACGGGACAGAGGAGCTGGGAGCAGCTGGCGAGGATAAGCCGTACTTCCTGCAGCACCTGGATGGCGAGGCCACCATGCTTCCCACAGCTTCCACCGTTTGTTCATTGTTTCGCTGTTGTGTAGAAAACTTTCAAAAACCTCATTAGCGTTTTGAGAACTGCTGTCCAATTTTTGCGCGGCCGAAGGCCGCCTGCCGCGGAGGGCAGGGCAGTCAGAGCTCTGGAGGCCGGAGGGCATGGGTGCGGAGGCCCCGGAGCGTAGCCTAGCATGCGAAGCATGCTAGGCGAAGCGTAGGGGCCGTAGCACCCGTGCCCGGAGGCCGGAGGAGCTCTGGCGCCCTGCCCGAAGCGGCGGGCGGCCAAGGCCAGCTTAACCAGTTACCCCATTTTTGCGTCCGTCTGTCCGCATATATATATATATATATGTCTGTCCAGGGCCGGGCCTCCGCGGTTTTTCAACGAAATTGGCTGATTTTTTGCATGAAAGTCCGCCTAGGTGGTATCTCCAGGCCATTTTTTGGGCTTGGCGTAATTTTTCGATTTTCGTCCAAAACTCAAGTTTTTGATGTTTCAAACTACTAAAATTCATAAATCACTGGTTTTTCGACGAAATTGGCTGATTTTTTGCATGAGAGTCCGCCTTGGTGATGCCTTGGCACCATTATTAGGGCTTTGCGAAATTTTTTGATTTTTACCCAAAACTCAATTTTTTGATGTTTCAAAATACGAAAAATCATAAATCACTGGTTTTTCAATGAATTTTGTTGAATTTTGGCAGGTACGTCCGTCTAAGTAATATCTTGAAGCTGGCCAGACGAAATTTTGAAATATTTATTATTTATTGATTTATAGTCAAAAACCCAAAATCTTGATGTTTCAAAAATTTGAACATTCATAAGTCCATGGTTTTTCAATGAAATTAGCTGATTTTTGGTATGTACGTCCGTGAAAGTAATATCTTAAAGCTGGCAAAATGAATTTTTGAAATAATTAGTATTTCTTGATTTAAGAAGAAGCCAAAATCTTGATGTTTCAAAAATTGAAACATGTATAATTCACTGAAATCTGTTGAAGTTTGGCATGCATTTTCATCTAGGTGGTGTCTTGAGGTGAGGCCGCGCATCTTGGCAACCGCCGAGAATACCTTGTTTGGTATTGCGGAATTGTTGAACATTTGTTGAACATGTAACTTTTTATGCGATGTTTTTTATTGCAGAAATCCGAAGCAATAGTGGGAGAGTCGAGTGAATTTTCACCGTCCAGTGAGAAGGGTGCCCGTTTCCAGCGCTCCTTCGTCGACGGGGACTTTGAATTTGTTGCTGCTAAGTTTTCGTTTTCTCAAAACACCAACATTTTGTCTTTGCAGTTGCGGGACCTCAATTTGGCCGATTTGGAGAAGCGTTGGCAGAGCCTGGAAAAGGAGATGGACGCTGAATTGGATGAGCTTAGACGAAGGTTCCAATCCTTCTATCCTTTATTCTATCCTCCATTCTTGCAGTCAAAAGCTAACGGTTGCAGGTACCAAACCAAACGCCAGCCCATTGTGGACGCCATTGAGATGAAGAAATCGCGCATGCAAGACTTTTAAGCCTGGATCAGAGGAAAGGAACGATTGAGCATTGAAGCGGTGCTTTTGACTGATTCTGTCTGTCCATCTCGTATAGATTTTGTCAAGAGCAATTCAAACATCAACTTGATCAATTATCGGTTTTCTCTCCCGCAGGGGCGAAAAGCTCCAGCAGATGCAGGGCAAAGGGCAAAATGTCTCTGCTCTCCTTCAATCGGCTTCCAGCTGCTAGCAGACGACAAGGCAGCAGGGGCGAGGCCCATACCTCCTTGATCTTGGGGCTAGCTGCCAATCGCTCCGCCAGTGAAGCTATCACTGGGTTTCCGCTTTCCTGGTAGACAAAGGACAATGAAATTTAAAAATTTCGAAAAAACATTTGCGCCAATTGAACCCGCATGGCCATGGCGGATAAACTGGAGAGAGATGCTGCCAAGTTGGCTAGTTTGCTTCGAGCTGCTTGAACCTTCTCCTTGTTGGCGTAGGTGGGCAGGAGGCGATTGCACCAGTCACTGGCCTCCTCAAATGGCAATACCTTTGCCACCTCAATAGGGGGACATCTGTATGTTGGTGGGCTGGGAGACTGGAAACGGTGTCACCTTTTGCAGCATTGTGGGCGATTCGGTGAAAGCTTCGTAGTCATAGTAGTCGATTGGATCAGGGTTGGAAGTGGCATCTGCAGAAATAAGAACTGGTAGCAATATCACCAACATTCATTAACTAGCAATTGAATTTGTCGTTTGAATGATGCCCCTACGGTTTGACTTTCACGGCATTGGTACAACAATTGCTTTGTGTGTTCCCCTCTATCGAAGGGGAATCTAAAGCACATTGTTGTTGCATCGTTTGCAATGTTGTGCCGTTTTGAATGAGAGCAGTGTTCAAGAAATTCGAGTAAGCTTAGTTCTAACATGCTTAAATATGCGTTGCACTTGCAGATGACTAGCTGGTTTTCTGGAAAACGCCGAGCAACAAATGCATAAAGGGTTCAGGAGAACTGTTTTCAAAAACTTCAAAAGCTGGATAGCAGTAAAATCGCTCAGTTGCCGAAATTCGAAAAGCCACAACTGCGATTGTGGTTTGGCGCATTCGTACTCACATGGCAACACTCGAGTATGTGCTGCAAAGGGATGGTGGTCGTTTGGCGATGGATGAGCATGAGGCGCAAACCTCGTAGAGACGGATCCGGAAGGCAGGCTTTAGGGCAGCCAACTCCGACTTGACGATGCGAGTATATTTGGCATATTTGAAGAATCGCAGCTCCTGCTCGTCACTCATCCGCGACACGCTCGCTAGGCTCAGACACTGGATGACCTCGTTTTTCCCTGGAAAGCCAATTGTTCATTTTGAGTCATTTCAGTGTCCTATTGAGGTCGCAATGATAGCTCTTATACAATATATGTAGAATTAAGTGATAGCTTCTGCAGAAAGAGGCAAAAAACGTTTGGGCTGCTTGTAAAAGGGGATTTCTTCTAGATCTGGGCAGGCATCGGCGATGGCATCGGCGCAGTCGGCGAAGACCTGGGAGAGGTCCCCTTGGAAAATGGCATTCTCCAGCTCCTCCAGTGTGATGTCGTGTCGCAGGATGGACTCCACCAGCAGCTTCTTCTCCTCCTCCCCACTCGGCCGGTAGCAGTCGTGAAACCAGAGCAGACTGAAGCCCAGCAGCGTCTTCTCCTTGCTCGACACTTCTCCAACCATGTGCAGCATAGGTCGGAAACAAATAAGTGTGATTGACCAGCTTGTTTCTAAATACATGGCTGACCATAAATTCAGTAGCACCAGCCAACTGCCTAATTGTGGTGCAAACATAGCGAACGGTGAGGAAGGGGATAGTGTTGTACTCTTTTTTCCTAGCTTGCCATGTGGAGTTTTGTGGAGGAGGAGGAACTTTGAAAAATGACCTTTGTGGAACTCGATGTAGAGACTGCGACGGATGTCCTGCTGCAAGGGATCCACCTGCCACTCCCGCGCCAGCTCCGCTAGATCCAGGAGGTCCTCGTTGGCGATCCGAAAAGCTCGCCCAATCTCCGTGTAGGTGCGTCCATCTTCCAGACAGATCCTGTCCAGCCAGGCCAGGAAGGTCAGGATTTCAGACAACCTGATCGCTCTCTTTCTTCTCTCTGCATCACCTGATAGACGCGGGAAAACTGGAACCGCTTGCCAGGAAGTCGAGCGGAGCCTTCCCGAGCCTCTGCGAAGTCGCCGAAGATGAGGCGGGCTAGAACTTCGCTGACTTCAGCCAGCTTCTCCTTCAAGTGGGATGTAAAAGAGCTCGATAGGCATACTAGCTGAAATCAAGGAAACATGCCCAATTTTCAACAAAACTGTACGTGCTAAATTTTGTGGTATAAATTAATCTTGTCGGCATAAATCGGATGAAACATGGCCAATTTTTCACAAACACGTACATAATAAATTATTTGATACTAATTAATCTTGTCAACATAAATCGACGAGAGTTTCTAGTACCTTTAGGAAAATAGGATAGGGAGAAAGAAGGAGGACCTTAGAAACCCAGAGCGTCTGGCCATCCACGATGAGACGGAAGTTCTTGGTCTCGCTCTGGCTGGCGTAACGGAGCGGTATCTCAGTGCTGTTGGCCGCCAACTCTTCTGCGCCGGACATCCTGTTGAAGGCTCTTGAAGCTACTCAGACTTGAACTCTAGAGATTTTTGGCTGGAGCTCTAAGTGCGGGCTCCTTGCTTCATTTGCGCATAAATGCGGCGAAGCTCTGCAAGAATTCGAAGAATTAGTTTTGCTTTGCATTTTTTAGCCGTTTGTGGATTGGCATTGAATCAATTGCCGAAACTGAGTCAACGGCCAAAGAATTATTTGGAAACGTTTCTATTGCTCTCTCTCTCCGAGTTTAAATTTTATGAATCTTGGTGATACCATCAGTTTTAATTTTATTTATTCATTGTTTGGTTTGCGCAATAAGGCACCCTTTATGACTGTTGTTGAAAAAAGAATCTAAGATAAATAAAAATAAACGGAGTCATTAACAATTGTCATGCTCGAGCTCAAAAGCTCAAACAATCGTGTATGAGGTCTTTTATTCGAATAAATTGCCAGAAAATGCAGCGATTATGCATTATGGTAAGTAAGCATAAATGCAATCAGAAAATGAAATAGATGAATAAGAAAATGATAAAAATGCGAGTAGCCATATCGATATAAATCTGTTGAGCAAGTGAAATTACTGTTAGCAATGACATAAAAATGCGATATAATGCAAAATCCATTTGTATTACAAGATTTTGCGAAAACAGCAGTTAAAATGTTCATCAGCAATCATAACAAATTATATATGCGACTCACAAAAAGCTGATTACCAATTCGTACATGACGTTACTGGCCCATGAACTTTCTCAGAACGCCACAAGACTGGTTGCCGAATCCTCTGGTGCGAGAGCTTTGGTGCGAATCCAACTCCCGGGCCCCTTCTTTCATGATGTACTGATAAATGCAGATTTCTTAAATCAAGCCAAAAACAACCTACTTTCCAAAAGGATAAGACAGAAAGGCAGGCATAGTGATGATATTCTACTTATGACAACAGTTTGATTCAGGTAGCATTGTGTTGTGTGTTTTCTAAATAGCGCAATTTTTAAATTTCTCCGAATGGGGTCTATTAGCCGGATGCCGTTAAAAGAAGCAACCTCGTAGAGCCGAATGCGAAAGTCCGGCTTCAGATGGCTCAAATCCGCTTTCGTCACATTGCAGCCCTTCACTGCTTGGAAGAGGACCAATTCCTGCTCATCGCTCAGCTGCGAGACGCTGGCCAAGCACAAGCAGTTTGCCATCTTCTCCTTCTCTGCAATCGAATTGGCAAATGAATTTTCTGTAAATATCACATTTTTGAGAATTGTAAATTTATTTCCAAAAGAACAACACGAAACTTGGATGGTAGCCGAATTCAGCGATTGTGCGGCCCACGTCAGCGATGGCATCCGCATAGGAGTCGAAGAAGTCCTCGAGGTCTTCGTCCTCCGGCAGCTCCTCCTCTAGGTCTGCGAGCTGGGTGTCGCTGTAGACGATGGCCCTGATGAGCGCCTCCTTCTCCTCCTCCGTCAGCTCACCCAGGCCTTCCACTGCCATCTGCGCCAGCTGGAAGAGCAGCAAAGCCCCCGCTTTCGTCGACAACTCTGAAATTGTCTCCAAAAATGGAATGGGTGTTAGCTGTATCTGCGCCAATAGGTCTTTTAGTAACCTGTCATTTGGTAACAGGTTATTGAGGGGTGCATTTAGAACCAATCGATGGGTGCATTTAGTAACATAGAACTTAGTTTTTTCACTAAGCACTGAACCTAAGCCAAAGCTTAAGCCTGATACTGAACCTATATGCCCAAGCCTGAAACTAAGCCTAAGCTTAAGTCCAAGTTGACAACTAAGCCGAAGCCAAGCCAGAGCCAGAGGTGTTGCTAAATGACGGAGCAGAAAAATGTTTCCTTTACTAAATGCCCGTTTGCCAGTTTCTACTCCTGCTTTTACCCAGCTTTTCCTTGAGGATGATGTATTGGTGGAGATCGTCCAGGAGACTCTGCACCTGCCACTCCCGCGCCAGTTCCACCAGGTCTAGCAGGTCCTCGTCCGCGATGCGAAGTATCTTGCCCGCCTTGGAGTAGCTTCGCCCGTCCTCCAGACACGTCTTGTTCAGCCAGCCCAGTAATGCCAGCACCTCTGGCAGCCTCAAAACACAGAAGAGCTATCAGGCTGACACCAGAATCATTTGACTTATCGGGCAATGCCAAAGCCATAAGCCTATCTGCAGCTTTTGACATGGCAGCAAAAAATCAATTCGAAATATTTGCTTCAATGAAATGAAGAGTAAAGTGAACTTTTTCTTCGGCAGAGTGGCACAACTTTCCTTGGCCTCCTCGAAAGGGCCGAGGACGAGTCGAGCCAGGACATCGCTCACTCCACCCAGCTTCTCCTATAAAGAGCATATCAGCTTATGCGGCGAAAATTGAAGGTGGGAGGAAGGCAACCTTGGAGACCCAGAGCGTCTGCTCTTCCACGATGAGGCGGAAGCTTCTCAGGTCGCTCTTTTCCGCATAGCAGGCTGGGATGTCCAGCTTGGCTTTTTTAGCCGGGGATTCTGCCATTACTGCGTGAACTTCTTTGAAGGAACAGCTATGAATTCAGCTTTCGTTATGCGCACATTGTGACCCAGTGCGATGGCAGTGGCTGTGCAAATGCGCATTTCTGCACAGCACTGTTTCAAATGCTTTCAAACCCGCTGTCTGACGAATTGTTCAGCATAAGAAAATAATTTTTCTAAAACATATCCAGCAAAATCATTAAGCATAGTTTGACGCATCAAAAAAAATTAATAACAATTTGTAATTTAATACCCAGATCCGCATGCTTTATAAAAGTGTCCTAACTAAAGCCTCCTTTTTTGAAACATGGAAAAACGAAGGCAAGGCCAATTGACGATTGCCAATTGCCTATTCGATTGCGTGGGGGGTTAGAGCTTTCGCCTTTGAAATGAAACCAGCTCTCACTAAAGAACGATAAGAAAATGAGGAACAAAAAGAACTGCTGAAGTTTCTTAAAAATGGGTGGCTGTATGAAACAATTTATTCAAGGCTACATAGTATGAAATAACCTGACACCTCGCGCTTTAGTTGTCCGTGAGGGATAAAATCGTATTTCTAGTGTCCAAGAAAAGAAATAGCAATTGATTGATTGTTTCCTCCTTTGAGCAATTGATTTGAAAGGACGTTTCGAAATTTGTTCCCGGGAAAACATTCACAGGCAACTAGAAACACAGCTGATCTTTGCACATTTTCTCATAATACATATTTTCTTTTAAAAATGTAACTAATGTTTTGCATATGACTTCCATGCAAAATAATATCACTGATAACCAGCCGAACGCAATAAAACAAATGCCACTAATTCTTGACCACTAATTCTGAAGCAAATCTTGCACCCGATCATCTCCCAATGCCAAGATACTGTAAAATAATTCATTCAAAATCTTTTCACCAAAAATTATAGCCCCACCTCGTCCATACGAAGCCGAAAGGCGGACTCTTCAGTAGCCAGCTCTGAGCCAGTAAATTGGAAGGCAAAAGCGGCCTCGAACAGCTCCTGCTCCTGCTCGGCACTCATACTCGAGACACTGGCCAGTCGCAGACACTGCAGCAGCTTCGGTCGGTCTGCCAAAGTACAATTCCTTTTCATTTGATGCTCTGCAAATAGAGGGGGCCATTTGTTCTACAGCAAGGTCGCATGTACGGGCTGCAGGCGGCGAACTGGCGGCTGTAGGCCGCGATCTCGTGGGCGTAGGGGCTGAAGACGGGCTGGAGTTGGCCGTCGGGCGTCCAGTCCTCCAGCTCCTCCAGGCGGATGTCGTGGTGGTGGATGATGGCTTGGAGCAGGGACGTCTGCTGTTGCTGCGTCAGTGGCGGCAGGCATTGGCTCATCTGCGACAGGCCGTAGAGGGCCAGCGTCTTGGGGCGACTGGGCATGCCTGGCAATTGGATACGGAGGCTCACTATCATTTCATATTGCTGATCCTAGGAGAAGGGACAGAGTAGAAGAAGAAATTATGATCAAATAGCTCTTCTCAGTCCTTTCTTCTAGGATCATAGCTCTTTCATCTGAATCTGGACAGACACAGATGATATGCCATGCTGCGAATGATCATTCAACTCTGTCTCATCCTCACTTACAGATGGCCCTTAGCTCAGTTATTTCTCCCGTTCCTACGGACGGAAAAGAAACAACAACCGAAGCGGAGCTGAAGCGACAGGTACTGGTGTAGGTACTCCAGGAGACGTTGGATCTGCCACTCTCGAGCCAGCTCAGCCAGACCCAGCAGGTTCTCATCGGCGATGCGCAGGACCTTCCCCGTCTCCTCCCGATCCAACCAACGCAGGAAGGCCACCACATCCGACCCACTGTCGCAGGAGGCATTTCAGACAGGAAGGACAGGAGGGAGTTGGAGCTGAACTTGGCTGGAAGCGAAGCGCAGCCTTGCTGGGCCTCAGCAAAGTCCCCGGAGACGAGGCAAGCTAGAGCTTTGCTGGCTCCGGCCAGCTTCTCCTGCAAAGATCTGTGTCGATAATTTTGCGCAGTCGAAAGCAGTCTGCCGCATAGGACAGGGCAGCCAGAGAGTCATCCAGGCATTTGCCGCAGAATGTCCCTTTTAAAAGTTGTCTCAGCGTCGCTGTTTTAACTCAATCTAAGCCGTAACCTAAGTCTAAGTATAAACTTAAGCATTGGCCTATGTTTGAGACCTATGTTTGGGGCTTTTTTGAAAAGTAGGTGATCTATGGCAAATACTTCGCACGGAGGCATAGCCCGAAGTGGCGGCTAGTCTAGGCATGTAAGAAGAGCCAGGTTCCTTAATCTGTAAGGAACACTCTGGCCGTTTCTGAACAAATGTCCACCGGACAAGTTGCCTTCATTATGACCTCATTAAACAAGGGGGGTATATAATAAAAGGAAACATCATAGATTTAAGCAATTAATAATTCTGGTAAAATCGTTTAAATATCATAAATTTCCTTCATTTTACCTGCATTTAGCCCATTTTCAACAGCCCATATCTCATTCAGTCTTGCTATTTAGGAAAAACGAATTACTACCCCAGATGCGGCAGAAAAAGCTCTATCCAATAAACATAATAAAATGAAAAAACGACAAAATAAAATTTTCGCCTTTTTTCAAATGTAGGGGAAAAAAAGAACGCACCTCTGAACCTTGTTGAAAAAAATTTTTCTGTTTGATCGTAGAGTGTTGAAAGTTTTTTTGGTAATAGAACCAGCTTTGTGCCAGGTTTCGGCGAAAAAACCGCGTCAAAATCTATTAAACTGAGCTAGAACTACGATGTTTTCTGAGGTCACCATTTTCAACCTGTCCGGATGGGTCATTTAACGATTAATGAAGTTTTTTCTCCAGATTAATTAAATTAATGATTCTTTCTCGGTGGTCTAGGCCAGCCTTAGCTGAGGCAGAATTTGGGGATGGTATTCCTTGATTTGCAATAGGGCTTAGCCAGAAGTTAAAGTGGCAACGGCAACCTTGGAGATCCAGAGCGTCTGCTCCTCCACAATAAGGCGGAAGTTGTTCAGAGCACTGCTTTTTGCATAGCAGGCCGGAACTTCCGTGGGCTCTGACGCCTGCTTTGACATTTCGCTGGAGCTGGGGGAGTGTTTTTGCTGGAACTGCTCACGGCTAAAGCTTCGGTCGCCACTCTCTCCAGTGCGTGATGCAAGGGAATCTTTGGTGATTGCGCAGATGTTTCATGTTTTGCATAGCTACCTGAACACTGTTGGCTTAGGTTTCCTTTCTTTCACACATCTTACTGCATCAGTAGAAGGTACTCACAGAAAGAATTTCAGAGAGAACTTTGATAGAATTGATTAGTTTATGGTCACCATTGATATTTTGTCCAAATCGACCGCTTTTGTATTTTCTTGAAAGCTTCGAGCAATTTCTTTGGAATACAGTGTAATCGGAACAACAAAGCACAACACTTCAACTGATGGCATTGGAATTTCTTAGTTTTTTCACGGCTGAGGCGGGTTCGAACGGGGCCTTGGTAGTGGACTTGGGCGTTGTTGTTGAGCGAAGGTAGGCGGACTTTGGCCAGGATCTAGAAGTAGAGGTCGGCATCTTGAGTCTTTCTGAAGTGAAGGAATCATAATTGAGCAACACTACAAGCAGTTCTAGTCAAAATGATTTGTCCATGTTAAAGTTCAAATGTCTTTGTTCACGAATAAATGAATACTGATTAATTGATTCAATAATCTACTGCTAACTCCTTAATTTTCTTTCAATAGGTTGAAAGGCTCAATAGGCTAGGACTTGGCTATTGCGGTTCTGAAGAGCAGAGTGTGCAGCAAAACTTTGTGAGGTAGGCAGTTTTGATGGCATGAAGCGCCGTGTTCCACTCCTCTTCGTTGCCCGATTTGAGAAAGCATTCCATCGTCGCTGAGAGCTGTTTCTGTGCAATCCCAGCTCTCTCAAATGATGCTCGGCGCGAATGAGGCGTCCTCGATGGGGTAGATGTCTGAGAGCAGGCAGGTAGTAGGAGGGCTGTAAAAGCGAGCGGAGAGCTGATAGGATAACCCTGGTTGAGGTAGTAGAGAGTCTGGGCGAGTGCCGTTCTGTTCTGCAGCGCTGCCCTTGCCCATCTTCTGAAAAGGCCACAGAGTCCCTTGATAAAGGCGAAAACGGTGAACAGGAGGACTGGGACCTGGCCTTCGCGGTCTTTCAGAACAGAGAACGAGGGAGTGCAGCCGTATTTGGTGGTGAAGGCGCTTTTGATAACCTCGATGGCCATCTCCCACTCATTCTCGTCGCCCGCTTTCAGCAGGGGTAGATCCAGCTGATCCAGCTGAAGGGTAGGTGGATTGAGGGCGCCAAGCTGGGAGCAAAAGATAGGGAACCAAGCGAATCATCGCTCTCCAGCGCCAGCTCCACCAGGTCCCAGTTCTCTCCGACATGCCCGGGCGTGAACGTTATATCCGCGAAGGGGGAGATGGCAGCATCTGTAGCAAATAGGGGTCTGAGAGCAGGCACCTGATCGACAGGCTGGAAGTGGCGAGAGGTGGAGGAGGTAGAAGAGGTACGTACCCTGGTGGAGGTAGCAGAGCGCTTGGGCCAGCGCTGCGCCGTCCTGAAGTTCACTTGCGTCCCTCAGTTCTGCCTGCAGCAGACTGGAAAGCCAGGGAATTCCCAAAAGGGTCTGGCGAGCGCCAATGCAGACCACGAACGTGGCCATCCTGTTATTCCTTGCCTCTTCCTACACCGAATAGTCCCTCCTGCAGAATTGATGATTATCTGGCAAGCAGTCGCTTCCTTCTTCCGCTTGCCTATCTTCTGAAAAGGCCACAGAGTCCCTTGATAAAGGCGAAAACGGTGAGCAAAAAAAGGCGACAGCAGAGCAAAAAATCGCTTGCATGCCCTCCTTCATCTAAAAGCCAGAATATTGAAAGCATTTGTCGCAATGGCTAAAAGGACAAAAAATGAGGCAACGGGAACTGAGTTGAGCTGGAGAGAATATTCACCTCCTCAGCCGGCCAGCGGCGCGCTATCCAGGCAGTCAGGTCCGCCGATTCGGGCAAAGGTGGCCCCGCAGAGGAGTAGAGAGCTGTGGGCGTTGACTAGGGGGCATTGGTGGAAACGGGGCTGCAGGGATGGGGGGGAGTGTGAGGGATGCGGATGAAGGGCAGGGGGAGGTGGGGCGACTACTCAGGGTGACCTGGAAGGCGATAACGGCTACAGTTGCTGGACAAAGTTTGTGCCAGGCAGCGGGGAAAGTTTGGAGCTCACGTAGTCTGTATCGGTGTTGAGCTCGGGCAAAGCCGGGACTCAAGCCGCTGATCGCTGATGTCGTGCTGCTGCTGCAGAAAGGCCAGTTCTCCATCCCAGACACTCCAGATTGGCCCATCCTCCTCACCGCCAAGACTGAGTCGGGGGCTCTTGTAGCTCCTGGCCTGTGATCTGTCAAAGAAAGTGAGGGAGGACCTGAGGCATGGAGTGTGGGGTGGAAGGGCAAAAAAGGACCTGTTTGAGGGGCTTGGCGTAGTCGTCTTCCTCGTATACGACGCTGTTTGGCATCCAAGAGGTCAGATCCGTCCTTCAGCACCGCCGCGGCCTCGCCCCAGCTCCGGCCTTGGGTAGAGAAGCGTGTGGTGATGCAGTTTGTACTTGATACCAGCGCTTTGTCCTCCGCCAGCTGTGAACAAATGAGTTTGGAAAGAGCACGAAACAGGGATGCATTTGGGTGCAAACGAAGTCGCAGATTGCTTTCAATGGGTCGTCGCCTGCAAGTGAACGGCCAATCCAGGCGGAGGATACTGCTGCCGGCGAAGACGATGGAGGGATGATTTGCTGTGGCTTTGGTGTCTGGCGCGGCGGTGATTAGATGGCAGGCGCCTCTAGGAGCAGACTCAGGCCTGCAGCAGAACAGGATAGGAGCAGGTAGACATCTCGTAAGAGGGCGTTGGGACAGTGCGATGCCCACTGCCACACGCGTGGACCAGTCCACCTCCGACTCCCCTATCAGGGGCCTCAGCAGAGTCTCCGTTGCAGGAGGCTCAAGCCAGGCAAGCCAAAATACCAAGAAAAGGGAAGAGACGAGGAGAGCTGACATTGGGCGCGGCATAGAAGAGAAAGGCGGTGGGAAGGCGGCGATTGCACTCCCGTCCAGCCGCTAGCGCACCTCCAAGTTTGTCAGCACCCCCTCAAAAACACCCCACTCATCCCCTTCCACAGAGCAGGGAAGGAAACAGACGGCGTTGTAGGTGGTGATGGCCAAGGATGGGAAGGCTGCCCCGACGCGGATGCCATAGTCCTGCCCATTCATAGGACACAGCGCATTCATGAAGGCCTCGGCCAACATCCAGCCCACCGTCCAAACAGGCTCAAAAGGTACCCCTCAAACATCCTGAGGAGGCGGAATGAGACAACCGTAATGCGGGTGAGTTGGCGACGATGTCGCAGTGGAGGGGCCACTGTAATGGAACAGTGAGGAAAGAGCCTCTTCCAGTGGAACAGCGCACCCCACTACAAGGCAGCTGAGCTAAAGGTGGGAAGGGAAACTGAGCCAAAAATGTGAACCAGCATTCGAAGCTCTGTAAGCAAGTAGCTGGGGCCGGGAGAGTTCACTTGAAATATCATTCTTCCACCCACCACCTTGTGTCGCAGTTTCGCGTTATCATTTTGAAACTTCCCCGCCTCAAATCGGTGCCTTTTTCACAAGTTCAGCAGATGGCTTTCTGGTTTCAATTACCTGTTCAAGATAATTCTTGAGGCTAGTGGCTAGCGGCGCATTTGGCAGCGGAAGATTTGGAAGACCATGCAGTTCTACGTCCCATTCGTTCCCGCAACTGCCCTCGGATCCCTTGGATAAGGCTGAATCATTTGCGGGTGCTTCTACAAGTAGTAGCAGGGCTGCGGAAAAAAAAGGCTATAGAGCAGACAAGGACTGAGTGAAAATGACGGCAACCGCTATTGGGGCCAGACAGGATGAATTATTTCTCCAAAATTTTATGAAATATTTAGGCCATTGGCACATCATGTACGTCGGAAAAAATGACAGTGAATGGAAGGAACCAGGACCAGAGCCCCTGTGAGAAGCATAAAAATAACGCAAAGTTATAAATGCCAGCAATTTTCGGTGGCAGCAGGAGGCTGGAGAGTCTGGGCTGGGCAGCAAAGGCTGGGCAGCAGAGCAACAAATCACTTGCATACCCTTTCCATTCTGAACTCAAATGCAGGCCCATTTCGCAGAGGGAATGCGTCTGAGAAAAGGTTGAAGGGGCAGCGGGGGATTGGCGAGATCTGCAGGAAAGATTCGCGCGCCCAGTCCAAACAGCCAACAAAGGGCCTGCCGTCAAAGCAAAGGAGAAATGCAACACTTCGCTCACAGCCCCCCAAAGCTGGCATTTTCGCCGGGCTGTCTGAGACAGATTGAAACAACAAGGAACAGCAACGTCAGGAAATGACCTGAGGCTCACTCAGAGAGCACCAAAGAAGATGCAAACACGCATTCAGCATTTGTTGACATCATCCTGCCTTTTTGCGCACCACTAAACCGCCGTAGAACTTTACAATAGAGAACTGCCGGAAAATAGCCAAACAAGTTCTTTAAATCGGATTTGCTTGTCAACTATGAACTTAGTCTTCCTTTACATTTTCCAAGGCAAGCTTTTTTAAACAGATGATACTGGCCAATTTCTTGATAAAAGTTGTAAAAGTTGTTTCGTTGGAATGCGTGTTCGGCATTGTTTTTCTGCACCTTTTAACTAGCTTTTTCATTTGGTCTTTTCTGAGTTTTTTAAGACGTGTAGTATGAATGGTTTGTGGCATAATCTTGCTATGTCTATCTAACAGCAGCATTTGAACAATCCCGATTGATCGAATGGCCAATACTTCTCAGGAATGATCATTGTAATCAAGAATATCACAAGCACCCCGAACCCTAGTGAGCCAGCACTTTCAATTCCAATTTTTTAATATCTTCTGCCACAAGTCCTTGGTGACAAATGAGCCTGTCTGCAGAGTAAGCTCAGAGAAAGAGGCAGGCCAAGTGCAGCTGCAACGGCTGGTGTCCACAGACAGCTTCCCTCCCCCTCCCACCCACCAGCAGCAGTTGCAGGCATTCGCCTCCGTGTGAGCACAGCCCTGCCTTGTCCTCCTCCACGGATCGAAATCTGCTCACGCTTTGCTCCAGTTGAATTCCATTAGATGGCCTTAGCTGGCTGAGCTGGAAAGGAATTGGTTTGCTGAGAGGATCTGGTCAGGGCTGAGTCTACCTGAGCAAGTGAGAGGGACTCTTGGCGTGCCTTGCTGACAATGGGGCGAGGGGTAAGGACGCTGGCGGCGGTAGTGTGCAGCTCTTCAACCACACTCCCAGGCAACTGGCTCCAGCTCTCCTTCAATTCACCTATTTTCAAAAAGGGCTGGCAGAGAAAGCTAAAAGCAATCATGAAAGAATTAAGGTGACGGGAAAGCAAGCAAGCCATTGTTTGAAACTTGGATGTAACTGTGACAGGGCAAATTTACGAATGATTCAAAGATACGACGGGATGGGAGTGCTTTCGAAGCAGCTCACGGCCATAATTTGAATAAAATAAACCTCAAAAGCACGATTGATGCTGGCAGCTTGCTCTGCCTCTACGATAGTGTGAGCAGCACCGATGAGATCTGTTGTGGAGCCATTCGAGGTGGATTGCCTAAATAACCGCTTTTTAAAGATCCCCTCCCGATTGTCAGTCTTTGTGGGCAAACCTTGCATCACCAGGCAGTACCGAACCATCCGTGTTCCTTCTATGAAAAAGATAGCTTCGTGGGCTGCCGTGTTCCAGGCCATCCGATCTTCTTTCCAAAGCCTAGAAGCAGACATAGGACCATGCTAACCGTCTATCCAGGAATTTTGTAGTATTTTGTCGTACATGAAAAGATTTTTGAGATTTTTATTTTATTTTATATAGACGGGAGAAAAATTTCAAGGAGACGGTTAGCCGTATCATGTTTGCAGTAACATGTTTTCGACAAACATGATACGACTAAATAAAGGGTTTTTGAAGAAATGCTCAGATTTATGTGCGTGGTGCCATTTTGTCATTGCTTCTTCTGCGTTACAGTTGGAGAAGGTGTGGGAAGGTGATTGTGAGACTAACCTTGACTCTAAGGGTGCTTTTTGTGACCCATTTTGGGTATGGCTTGGTCTTGGTATTGCATAGGAGGCCTCCACCGTCCCTATGTTGAAGCATAGGAGGCCTCCCCCGTCTCTATGTTGAAGCATAGAAGGCCTCCCCCGTCCCTATGTTGAAGCATGGGAGGCCTCCCCCGTCTCTATGTTGAAGCATAGGAGGCCTCCCCCGTCCCTATGTTGAAGCATAGAAGGCCTCCCCCGTCCCTATGTTGAAGCATAGGAGGCCTCCCCCGTCTCTATGTTGAAGCATAGGAGGCCTTCCCCGTCTCTATGTTGAAGCATAGGAGGCCTCCCCCGTCTCTATGTTGAAGCATAGGAGGCCTCCCCCGTCTCTATGTTGAAGCATAGGAGGCCTCCCCGTCTCTATGTTGAAGCATAGAAGGCCTCCCCCATCTCTATGTTGAAGCATAGAAGGCCTCCCCCGTCCCTATGTTGAAGCATAGGAGGCCTCCCCCGTCTCTATGTTGAAGCATAGGAGGCCTCCCCCGTCTCTACGTTGAAGCATAGAAGGCCTCCCCCATCCCTATGTTGAAGCATGGGAGGCCTCCCCCGTCCCTATGTTGAAGCATGGGAGGCCTCCCCCGTCTCTATGTTGAAGCAAAGAAGGCCTCCCCCGTCCCTATGTTGAAGCATAGAAGGCCTCCCCCGTCCCTATGTTGAAGCATGGGAGGCCTCACCCGTCTCTACGTTGAAGCATAGAAGGCCTCCCCCATCCCTATGTTGAAGCATGGGAGGCCTCCCCCGTCCCTATGTTGAAGCATGGGAGGCCTCCCCCGTCTCTATGTTGAAGCAAAGAAGGCCTCCCCCGTCCCTATGTTGAAGCATAGAAGGCCTCCCCCGTCCCTATGTTGAAGCATGGGAGGCCTCCCCCGTCTCTATGTTGAAGCATAGGAGGCCTCCCCCGTCCCTATGTTGAAGCATAGAAGGCCTCACCCGTCCCTATGTTGAAGCATGGGAGGCCTCCCATGTCCCTATGACGAAGCCTAAGGAGCATTTCCTTACGTATGAAGACTTATTGGATGTAATAGGAGTCACTTTTGGTCGATTAGAAGCAAAAAAACAATGTATAGAAGCAAATAAGGCCTTCACACAACTCATCGGTGCTGTTTTGAGAAGAGCACCGATCTTTTGTTGAAAAATGGAAAAAATTATATTTTTTTCGTATTTTTTTCGTATTTTGTCGTATTGAAAATTCCAAATTTTTCATGTTATTTATTTTGTCGTATTGGCCTAAAAAAAAAAGTCCTATGTCTGCCTAGAAGTATTTGATGTCTGAAAAGTAATCGAAAAAAGTGAAAGCCTCACTCTGTTGGCACGGTACTCGGGTGAGAGTCGAATTGGGATGGCACCGGTGGGCTGGTCTGTGAGACTGAGCAGGGAAGCGAATGCAACCAGCGGTCCTTCGCCACTCTTTACTGCCACTATGCTCCAGTGCGCCTTTCCTCAATCCCATTCACTCATCTTCTGACAGCCGCACACTCCTAAGTCAAACCAAAAAAGGCCAAATTATTGCTACCTGAAGTTTGAGATGAAGTAATTGATTTTTTGCGACACTAAATTGTTTACCTGCGGTGTGTTAAAAATAAAATTAAAATAAACAAGCTGCGGCCTGGCAAATAGAGACACATAACAGCGTCTACCGAAATGATAGGCGTAGACGAGGGGATTCAAGGTGCCGTCCGCCATCTCCCCTCCCACTATCAGCATACAGGGACCGGCTACAGCTGCTGAATGTCCAGCCAATGGCGGCGGCGCTTGGCCCCTTCTAGCCAGCACCTCCCAGGCGTTGCTTTCTGCAGGAGCATCTTTGATCGAAGAAGGAGGGCGGGAAGGAAGGGCACCAGGGCGGTAGAGGAGGAGCTGGGCGAGGAGCTGGCCCTGGTCGCGGCCGCCGAAGACGAAGAGCTCGCCCTGGTGCGCCACCGCGGAGTGCTGGCAGCGGGCTCGCGGCAGCGGCCACAGCTCCTCCCACTCCGAGTGGTCTGCAATAGGATCCAGCCAATAGATCAAATGTGCACTCCAATCTCTAAAAGCAAAAAGGCGAAGATTGTTGAGATTCAATTGCAACTTGCTTATGGTAAGAGGACTAGGCGACTGAGTATCGCAAAACTGATGCGGATTGGCTGAGCATTGCTATCGTCACCAAACATGTTGCCCCCTTCATCTAAAGCTGAGCAAAAAACAATGACCCATAGTCCTGTAATGGGCAAAATTTTTTTGTATAGATGAAAAATTGGAGGGGTATCAATCATCAAGACTATTGAAAAGGCAGGCCCAAAAAAAGATGGAAGGCTAACAGGTATTGAAGCGAGCCAAGGAGGCGGTGGGTCCATGCATGTCGTCGGCACCGCCGCAGAGGTAGAGATCTTCTCCGATTGCCGTCAGACTGGCATCCCTCCGCTCCGAGGGACCCGGGCCCTTCCAGGTGACCGGGGCGAAGTTTTCTGGCAAAGGAGATAGATGAAAGGCAAAATGCTGATTCGCCAATTGCGCTTACGCCCGTCTCGCGTGAGCAGCAGGGGACACTTTTGCCGCGCAAACTGACCGCCGAATATGAAGTGGCGATCCTGAGGCAGTCAGATTTGTTTGAGAGCGCCAGAATTGGATTTCAGAAAGAAACGGGAAGGGAGGCGAGGGCAGCGCCTTCCAGCAGAGGCGCTTCGCTGAAGGAGATTTGGCTCCACTGCTCAGTATCTTTGAAAATTTACGTTGGTGTCTTTAAGCGGGAAAAAGCGAATATTGAGAAGAGAGGCAACCGATGTCAAAGCTCCAAACATCCCGCGGGATGCCGATTTTACGCACGCGACCTCCCAAAAGCACCAGGGACTCACCTGAAAGCCTCTAGTGTTCGCATTACTTGCCAATAAGGCCACAAAAAAAGGCAGACCTATTCTCTTCATGAAACTTTTACTAATGTACTAACTTTTACGAAACTTATGCAGCCAAATCCCTAAATTCAGGAAATGGGAAAAACCAAATGAAACCCTTGTCAATGAAAGCGACAGCCTTGGAACGCTGTCTAGGTGAATTGGCCTCGGCCAGGCGTCGCCATTCCAGCCACATTCACATCCGAAGAAATGGAGCACCCCTTCTCCACAGGTCGCAAATCACCTGTGGAAGACAGTGCTGAGTAGAGGGAGTGAGAAGAGGCGGTAAAGGGTGATGGGAACAGGTTTCTGCTGCCCCGGCAAAGGAGCGTTGCCGGGGGAACCAGACTGTCTTTAGAAGCCGCCCTATTTAATGCTGCGGCACAAATGCCTTGAGTTTCTGGCCTATTTCCAGTTGAAAGGTTCAGAATCAGCTGTTTTGAAACATATTTTAAAATTAAAATGACGTATATTCTTGGGAAATAGTACCATAATGCAGAATAGATGAGAAGAGAAGCGTAAAAGTTGGCAGATGAAGTTCCAATTCTCTACAGAAAAATTGGAGAATCACCCAGCCTAACAGCACAAAAAACGAAAATCTCAAAAGAGGCTCAATTGACTCGAAATTATGAATTGGCCCTAAAAATGTTTGAGTGTGCGACAGTCAGCTGGCCACTGGCCAAACCGCTACAGGGCCAATGTGTGGGGATCAGAGCGCATACCTACGCGTCTATCTGCAGGTGTGGGATTGGGACCTTGTTTGCCCTGTTTGCCCTCCACGCTCTCACATCTGTCGGCCCCGAGGCATGGACAAACAAAAGCTGCGGACATCTGACTGAGCATAAATACTGTTACAGGCCTACTAGTGGAAGTGGCGGTTTGTGATGGAAGAGGATGGAGAAAGGGGGGACAAAGAGGGGAGGCGGAATGTTTGGTGAAGATAAAAAGTGGGCAGAGACTGGTTTGTGTGCCGCTCATGTGATATGCCCAGGGGAATGACGCAGATGTTGACTGAATCATGCATGCTTCAAATTTGATTTTCCCTGAGGCGATCCTATAATCTATTTGGGAGCCTTTTCTCACGATATAGCAGTTTTCGTTGTTGTGATGGGCGGAACTTGCTATTGCAGCTGAGATTAGACGTCAAAACAGTCAAAAGTATAGCAAGAATGATTCAAAAACCTTACGAGGAAGCAAATGAAGGAAGCAAAATGTGACCATAAAATTTTCTAAAATATTTTGAACCTAATTCGACTGAAGGTTTTCAAAATGTTTTGAACAAAGCTAACCATGCTTAGACCATTTTTTCTACAATACGCTTAAAAGTCAAAGCTCCCATCGTGACAGTGGTTTTATCGCCGTTCACAAAAAAGCGCGCCAGCAAAGCCGCAGCCGTTCCTAGAATCCAGTCTTCGTTTGCTCACAAAAAGCCAAGGAAAAAAGTGACGATTGCAAGTATTGGATGCAAACGTGCGGCGCTTTCACTTTTTCTCATTTCCGAGCCCAGTGTGTGCCAGGCGGTGCCAGACGAGAATGGAACGAATTTCAATATAGATTGCGCAGGAGCCTCAATGCAGCGCCCCTGCACAGGAAGTGCATTCACTCTCACCCCAGCATGCCCACTCCAGCCCCTTCCTGCTGCAACTGTTTTTCGCTAGGCTTGGCTGTCGCAATTCTGCTCCTCCTCCGTCCCGTCTTGGGTTCGGCATTTAGACAAGTGTTCCTGCAAAAGTATAGTTCAGCTGATCGTATAAAGGACTCGTTCAGAAAGTCAAAACGATGGTTTTCAATTTACTTGGCGAGCAAATAATTAGGTGATCTGCAGGGCAGGACTCTACGACAGCTGCCGTTACCACAGCAGCCCCTGAAACTCCTCCGCCTACTGAGCCTCCAGCAACCGAGCCCCCTGCCACAGAACCTCCTCCTACTGAGCCTCCTCCTACCGATCCACCTCCTACTGAGCCACCACCAACAGAACCACCTCCAACTGAACCTCCAGCAACTGAGCCACCACCAACAGAACCTCCTCCCACTGAGCCTCCAGCCACAGAACCCCCAGTCACTGAACCACCAGCAACCGATCCTCCAGTCACCGAGCCTCCGCCACCAACCGATCTTCCAGCAACTGGAGCTCCATCACTGGACCCTCCCACCGCAGAACCACCGCCCGGTCCAACCACCGTGGCACCAGCATTAGGCGGCAGCGAAGCACCACCCGAAGCCCCCCTCACTCCATCCGTAGCCGGCCTAATCAGTACCTGCGCCCTCCAATCGTTTCCTTGAGTTCTTTAGAGAGCTTAATAAATATTACTGAAATTGTGAATCTTCGATTCAGTGTTTTATTTACTTTTAGCTGGTCTCTTTTTAATGCTTGCACCTAAAATGGCTTGGGCATAAAGGTAATGAAATTTTTTTTGATTCACCCGACATGATTTAGCTTGGGCTATAAGGTGATGAAATTAAATTTTAAAATCTTATCATGAAATTATGCTTACTCAACTTTAAACTTTTCTAAAGAGCTAAGAGAGCCCAGACAATTTTGCACACCTTAGGATGATTGTTCAGATAAAACTAAAAATTAAAACTAAACATTAATTAACATTGCAAAAAACTATGCATTAA
Source organism: Ptycholaimellus sp. GST1_10 (assembly GCA_030248095.1). NCBI lineage: Eukaryota > Metazoa > Nematoda > Chromadorea > Chromadorida > Chromadoridae > Ptycholaimellus > Ptycholaimellus sp. GST1_10. The sequence goes on from JASANA010006888.1 coordinate 194,639, forward strand.
TGAAAAATAATTACTTTAAATAATTTTTTCATAGAAATTTCCTAATTTTTTGTTTTTGCTACCATCATTAATTTCGTATGATAAATATTTTAATGCAGATCATTTATGCAAATTAATTGGTTTTTCATGCTTTTCATGCTTTTCCATGCCATAAAATTGCAATAATAAAACGGTGAAAATTTTCTGGGCTCTCTTAGCTCTTTAGAAAAGTTTAAAGTTGAGTAAGCATAATTTCATGATAAGATTTTAAAATTTAATTTCATCACCTTATAGCCCAAGCTAAATCATGTCGGGTGAATCAAAAAAAATTTCATTACCTTTATGCCCAAGCCATTTTAGGTGCAAGCATTAAAAAGAGACCAGCTAAGAGTAAATAAAACACTGAATCGAAGATTCACAATTTCAGTAATTTCATCTACTTTGTACAGCCAAAGGCTTCTTGCAAACCGCCAAACCCCCACACCACCCCCAACCCTCCCACCCCCCCCAAAACCCCCACCCCCCAACAATGGACACCAGATTCGTAATGTGCACCCAAAATTACCTTTATGGTGCAGAGTTTGAGGCAAAAATCCTTAAGAATGCCCCAAGACGAAGTTGATGATAAGATGCTTGTACACCACGGCCTGGTAGAAGCCCATGATGACAAGGTGGAAGCAAATGGACACCAGATTCGTAATGTACACCCAAAATTACCTATATGGTACAGAGTTCGAGGCAAAAAATCCTTAAGAATGCCCCAAGACGAAGTTGATGATGAGCTGCTTGTACACCACGGCCTGGTAGAAGCCCATGAAGACAATGTGCAAGCAAATGGACGAAAGATTCGTAATCTACGCCTCAATTTACCTATATGGTGTGGTTATTGAGGCCTAAAACCCCTTAAAATGCCCCAAGACGAAGTTGATGATGAGCTGCTTGTACACCACGGCCTGGTAGAAGCCCATGAAGACAATGTGTAAGCAAATGGACAAAAGATTCGTAATCTACGCCTCAATTTACCTATATGGTGCGGTTATTGAGGCCAAAAACCCCTTAAAATGCCCCAAGACGAAGTTGATGATGAGCTGCTTGTACACCACGGCCTGGTAGAAGCCCATGAAGACCAGATTTGCACCTATGGTTGTTTGGTATCAAATCGTATCTATTTTTTGAGCCGGTGTCATATCTAGACTCAAAATTAACTTAAACCATCGCCACTGGGCAGCATATCTTTTTTAGGATTGTTACAGTGCACCCTATAGGTCAAAAATGGTCAAAAAATTTTTTTTCAAAATTTTAATGTTTTATAGGCAGGTTTTGTGTAGTTTTTCGCGAGAATTCCGAATCTGTGCTTGTTTTTTCCCTCCAAGCAACCTAAAAAAAGTTATTCAAGATTTTCGATTTTTTTTGCAAGGGTCCCCCCTTACGTTCAATCGATTTTCCAACCTCAATTTCGGCATAAAGGAGGCCGAAAATCAAAATTCTGGAGGCACCATGGCACCCTCCAGGGTCGATATACTATAGTGACGTTGAGACTGGAGCCCCAGATATTGCCAATCCCCATGCCGAGCAGAACGTACGGCGGACGGCGGACGGCGGACGGCGGACGGCGCACGGCGGACGGCGGACGGATAACGGACGGACACTTTTTAAAAAGTTTTTTGGCCATAACTTGGTCAATTCTCAACCAAATTTAATGAACTTTTTTTTTGATTAAAGCTCTGTGTTTGCTGCGTCCATTGAGCCTACTCGCAGCACTGTAAACTGCCCATGGAATATTTGGCAGGCAATCATATTTTCAAAATCCGTAATAGGGTTGGTCCTTGGCTAAGAGGGGACTGTGCTTCCGCTCCGCTCGCACAGCCCCAATATCGTTAAGGTTTTAATACCTTGCGCTAAAACACAGGCACAGCTGCAAGTCCTGATCGTATCTCTGGGGAATATATTGGTTCGATCTTTTGCAAAAGTGCATCCAATTGCAAATATGGATTAAAAATCCACTTTTACAGCAAAATTTTTAATGATCAGGAGCAAGATGAAACACTGAAATCATACACATAGTTTTTCAATCGCCTTACTTCAGCTGAAAATCAGTGAGCTAATTCTATTTACACGAATATTCTAAAATTCACTTGCTTACATGGCAGGGGTCTGGCAGCTCGGGGATGGGGACAGGCCACAGTCCCCCTCCGGGAGGCTGAAAGGCGCACACTTTCACCCAACTTGTTTTCCGCCCCTCCTCTGCTGCCCGCAAAACAGGACGCTGCATGGCTTAGGCATGCTCTCCGCGCAAGGTACCGCACCTCCCCAGCCCCTCCTCCGGCGGGGAGAAGGTTTTGGCAGGCGAGAGTGGGGAGCTGTGGTCGGCAGAGGGTCTGCTGGAGGATGGCTACGTCCCTCTCGACTGTCTCCTGCCCAACGGCATCCTGGTCCCCCTTCAGGTCCATCAGGGAGCCAGTCTGGCCGCCATCAAGGAGCTACTGCTACGAGAGGCTCGAAGGTTGCAGAATTAGTTTCAGCATTTGCTTGAAATTGAAGAAAACGAATTTCTAGTCATTTGAGTTTCAACGAAATGCTGCTCTAGTAATTGCATTGGTATGCGGATTCGAATAAGACAAAGTATTTGGATAAGATATTGTGACAAATGAAAGCTCTTGCCGAATTGACAGCTTTTGGCAGTAGTAGTAGAATATCTTATTACCGAAACGTAGACCCACTGAGTAGGGGTTTTGAAAAAGGGAAAGAGGTGGAAGGAATGAGTGATTGTGGTGCAGCTATCCGCTGTGGAAGGCGATGGAGTCGATGGGCCCGTTTGTGTGGCTGGGCAGAGGGCCGGCGGGGGAGGCGGAGGAGTTGTGGGACGATGGGCGTCGCTTCTGCGACATTCGCCTCTTCGCCCCTGTGCTTAGGCTGGCCGAGCCTCAGGGCAACCAAGAGGTACGCTTTCTTTCATTCTCATTTTCCTATTTAACATTTTGAAGTCTTTATTGATCCAAAAATAGCTTCCTTCAATAGTTCTCTCGAAGTCAATAGAAAATGCGGAATGAATGCTTTTTAATTATTTTGGAGAAAAATTGTGATAAACTTTTTGAGCAGCTTGAAAGTAGGATGAAGTAAATTTTAACAGCTTAAAAATTGTTCACAATGATTTTTTGACGGAATTTGACTTTGAACTGGACAAGAAGTGGGTTGGAGGAGAAGCGACTGGCGGCACAGATCAGTGAGGCCATAGCTCAACCACTGGCAGAGCTTGACGCCAGCACCAGTCGCCAGCCTCTTCTGGCCAAGGCTCGCATTGCCTACTGCCAGGTCACTCTCCACATTCCCAGCAACTTCTTCTTTTCTTTCCTTATAACTTTTGGAATTTTTGACCGCGGAGCGGCCCGAAGGGCCGCTCCGCGGTCTATAGAGGTTACTCAACTTTTGTCCTCATATATATATATATGTATGTATATATATCTGCAAGTGCTGGGCACGGGCGAATTCTCAACGGATCTGGACATACTTTTTTTTTCCTGAAAGCTATAATGTGCCGCTTGGATCCTGGGGGGGTGGAGCTGGTGCCGGACCATTAGAAACATTACTTTCCTGAGTAGGAAAAAGTTTTTCCCGAAAATTACCAATTTCCTCTGTAGCATCTGAACGGCTGAGAATTGCACACAAGACTTGAGTTTTTTTGTTCACAATTCATGTATGCTGGTTCTAAATCTGTGCTTACTTTTGAATTTGGTTGAGAAACCACAGACTTTTCCTTTTGAGTCAAGAATTGTCATGTTGAATGGCTGAAAATTGCCCACAAGACTTGAGTTTTTTTGTTCACAATTCATAACTGCTGATTCTAAATATGTGTTTACTTTTGAATTTGGTTGAGAAACCACAGACTTTTCCTTTTGCTTAATTTTAGGATTTTGCTACATGTTAAGATGCTCCGCGGTCACCTATTGCGCTTTGCGCCATATACTTGTTGGAATTATAGAT